>PVIH01011150.1:0-62928 GCA_004025045.1 Sigmodon hispidus | reverse complement strand
TTTTTTTTTGATAAATACAAAATAAAGAAGGAAAAAAAAAAAGAAAATCCCAAAGAAGGGAAATACACAGGCACTACCACCAAAAATAACAAGAAATGACGATCACTGGTCATGAATATCCTCTAATATCAATAGACTCAATTCACCTATAAAAAGACACACCCTAACACAATGGATACAAAAACAGAATCCATCCTTCTGCTGCATACAAGAAACATACCTCAACTTTAAAGACAGATACTGGTTCAGAGTAAAGGGTTGGGGAAATACTTTCCACACAAATAGTCCTAAGAAACAATCTGGTATAGCCATCCTAATATCTAAAAATGGACTTCAAACTAAAATAAATCAAAAGAGACTAGGATGGACATTACTTATTCATCTCAGGATAAATCCACCAAGATGAAGTCTCAATCCTAAACATTTAGGCCCCTAACACAAGGGCACCTACATATATAAAAGAAACACTACTAAAACTTAAATCTCATATTAAACCCCACACATTAATAGTGGGAAACTTCAATGCCTTATTCTTAGCAATGAATAGGTCTACCAGACAGAAACTCAACAGAGAAAAAAGGGATGTAACAGATGTTATAACCCAAATGGATTTAGTAGATACACAGAATTTTCCACCCAAAGGAATATACCTTTTTCTCAGCATCCCATAAAACTTTCTGTAAATTTGAACAAATAATCATAAAGCAAACATCAATAGAAACAAAAAAAATGTCAATAAATCCTTGTGTTCCATCAAATGACCATAGACTGAAGTTAGAGTTCAACAGCAACAAAAATCACAGATAGACTACAAATTTATGAAAACTGAAATTCTCTCAATTGAACTATCTCTGGGTCAAGGAGAAAGTAAAGAAAAAAAAATCAAAGACTTTGTAGAATTCAATGAAAATGATTCCACAACATATCCAAACTTATGGGACACAATAAAAGCAGTGCTAGGAAGAAAATTCATAGCACTAGATGCCTGTATGAAAAACCTAGAGAAATCTCACACAGGAGATTTAAAAGCACAACTGAAACCTTTAGAACAGTTAGAAGCAATCTCATCTAGAAGGAGTAGATGACAGAAAATAATCAAACTTAGGGCTGAAATCAATACAATTGAAATAAAGAGAACAATACAAAGAATCAATGAATGAAAGAGTTGGTTCTTTGAGAATATCAACAAGATAATAAGTTCTTATGCAAGCTAACCAAAACACACACACACACACACACACACACACACAGAGAGAGAGAGAGAGAGAGAGAGAGAGAGAGAGAGAGAGAGAGAGAGAGAGAATGCACAGTAACAGAATCAGAAATGCAAAGAGATCAGTATCTCTCGCCCTGCACAAAACTCATATCCAAGTGAATCAAATACCTCAACATAAACCCAGCTAGAATGAACGTGTTAGAAAAGAAGTGGGAAATACCCTCCAACACATTGGCACTGGTGACCACTTTCTAAATATAACACCAGTGGCACAGATTCTAAGAACAACAACCAATAAATGGGACCTCCTGAAACTGAGTTGCTTCTGTATAACCAAGGACACAGTCAGTAAAAAAAAAAAAAAAAAACAAAAAAAACCTATAACCTATAGAATAGAAAAAGATTTTTACCAACCCTACAAGTGGCAGAGGATTGATCTCTAAAATAGACAAAGAACTCAAGAAACTAGAGCCCCAAACCCTCAATAACCCATTAAAAATGGGGTTCAGAACTAAAAAGGGAATTCTCAGCAGAAGAATTACAAATGGCTGAAAGGCACATGAAAAATTGCTTAACATCTTTAGCCATCAGAGAAATGCACATCAAAACAACTTTGAGATACCACCTTACACCAGTCAGAATGGCTAAGATCAAAAACACAGATGACAGCCTATGCTGGAAAGGATGCTGAGTGAGGGGAACACTCCTCCATTGTTGGAGGGAGTGTAAATTTGTTCAGTCACTCTGGAATGCAGTGTGGTGGTTTCTCAGAAAACTGGGAATCAATCTCTCTAAGGATCCAGTAATACCACTTTTAGGCATATACCCTAAAGATGCACATTTGCACCCCAAAAGCATTAGCTCAACTATGTTCATAGCTGCATTTTTCATAATAGCAAGAACTGGGAAACAACCTAGATGCTCCTCAACTGAGGAATACATTAACAAACTGTGGTACGCCTACACAATGGAGCAGCATTATTCATAATAGCAAGAACCTGAAAACAACCTAGATGCCCCTCAACTGAGGAGTGGATTAACAAACTGTGGTACACCTACACAATGGAGTACTACTCAGCAGTAAGAAAAAATGATATCTGAAAATTTGCAGGCAAATGAAAGGATATGGAGAATATACTCCTGAGCGAGGTATCACAATCCCAGAAAGAGAAGCAGGGGATGTATTCACTCATTAGTGGATTTTTAAAAAAATTAAAAGAGAGAGATGTCATTGTATAGAAGAACTCAAGACTGGAACATGGCTAAATGGCACAGTGCCTCACTTCTGCACTGATGGGCCCTGGCAGGGATGTGGGTGAGGAAAGACTTGTTTTCTTTAAGGGTCTGGCTACAGAGAGTTTAATTATGCTCCAGTAAGCAAATGAGCAGCATGAATGGATATTTATGTAAATAGGGATATCATAGGAGTGGGCATGAATCTGAGCGGTCTGATAACTGATTTTGATGGAGTGCATGATGTAAAAATCACCAAATAACATATATATATGTGTATATATATACATATATATAAAGAAATCCTTATAATAAAATTTTTAATCATAAAAAATGCTGATGAAAGAATAATGACGACGTTGTACATGTGCTCACTGGCATATTACTCAGCTGTTAAAAGAAACTAAATTAGGAAAATTTCAGGATTATACATAAAACTGGGAAAATATTTTAAAGGACATAACCCAGACGCAAAGGACAACTGCTGCATGTTCATCTGAGGATACTAGCTTTCAGTTCTTGATAGTGGTTTGTCTGAAATGGAATATCCGTGGGAGCCAAGAAACAGGGCAAGAAATAAGATAAGATGAGGGAGATTAGACAGTATAATGCATGTCTAAAAAACAAGTAGGGGAACACTGAAGCTAAAGTTTAGGCAGGGAAAAGACTAGAGGTCTGAGCAAATGAAAGCCCAGGATTGGGAAGAGTTATCACAAAGCAAAATTGATAGACAAAAATAAGTGAAAGACATTTGTGTTGATGGTGGGTATGGGTGGTAGATGAATTGAGAAGTAAGTATTGCCAGCATGCAAAGTGTGCATATATGAAATTGTAAAAATCAGTAACAAAACATATTTTAAAACACTAAAACCTACTAAGGAAGAAGGAGTAGACCAGAAAGTGGATATCTAGCCATGTCTTCTTGGAACTAACTTTTTATTTTATTACATTAAATCTTCAGGAATGTATTTTTCAAACTATTTTCAAATATATTTTAGTGAACTTATGAAGTACTAGTTTTCATTCTAACATCCTCAGAGTTAATTATTTCTCGGGGTAGTAGATACACTCCTTCCAGAAGCTGTGGATACTAAAACACTACCCTCCGTGCCCCCTGCCCCCCAGTGCAAGAGTGTGCTACTTCCGTATGAATTGTTAGTCATGGACTAATACCAACAGCCCCAAACATCACAGCCTAAAGCGATTACTCTGAGTTGTCCACCAAAATTTAAGGAAAGACATCTTCTATTGGTCACAAGATGTAAAGAATCTCTATTTATAGCACTCAGTATCTCAGCTTTTGTGAAATAAAGGCAGAACAACCTGAAATGATTTTGAATGTAAACACATCCTTTATCCCTTCTGGACCCTTTGGTTGAGATCAAGTGTGAAGGATGTACACTTTAGAAGGCCACACAATCTTTAGAGCCTCTGGCACAACTAAATTAAGATCAGATATGCCAACTACAAAGATGGGAAGAGAGTACCAAAAGCTTTTGTAATGCTTCATCTATTTTCATGAATAATAATGAGGAAAAAGAAACTCTTATTTGCAGAATAACTGGCAGAGTAAGGGAACATTACATTACAGTGATTCTAAGCTAGCCAAGGAGATAAATATGTCACGGCAATATTGTACTAAAAAATAAAACCAAGCTCACTAGCAACACAGTCATATTCTTGCCTTCTGATATAATGTAATTACCAATAAGTGCTTCAACTCTGATGAAGCTGAGGCCCTATCTATGTAATATCAAGAGGGGAAAGAGTGCATACATATTGGTCAGCCATTTTGCCTATGCAGAGTCAATCTCATTGACATCTTTTCCACTTAGTTTTTTCTTATGAAAAATTTTTGGAGTGTGTGTGTGTGTGTGTGTGTGTGTGTGTGTGTGTGTGTGTGTGTGTTTGAAACATGCCTTCATCCCACTCCAGGATGATATGGAATTTACTATGGCAAGGCTTAGTTGTAGTGCTAGGGTTTACAGGCTTGCTTCACTATACTTAGCTCTAAAGTTCTCTTCATAATAGGATGCTTGAGCTCTCTTTAAGTATGATCCAAGACTTAATAAGTAACACATTTATATTTGTTCAAATTATCCACTTGATAGCATTTCCTGGATATAAGTAATTGGTATATTAACAATCTTGCTACATCTCTTGTGTTAGGCAGATGACAAACCCCTACTTCTCCTCTCCAGAACGAGGCTCATATTTTGATTCTCAAATTTTATGGCTTATAATTTTTTTATTTACAACATTTTTTTATTTATGTATCTGTGGGGACTGAGGCAAGGAGATAGTAGGGTTATCCAGGACATTTATGTCTTGGCTACCAAGTAAATTCAAGGCTATTTGAGAGGTTCAGTCTTAGGCAATAAAACTTTGCATGATGACATCACTGTAACTTTTCTTGGCTCTACCATTTAATTGTCACAGGAGCTCTTAGGATACCATCTACCTAGGAGGTCTTCATGTGTAGCCTACTGATTTTTAGCTGGAAACTCACTAATTAACCTGGTTCATCAGAGGTTCTTTCTCTTATATTTAGATAAAAAAGATAAAGAGATGTGCTAAAAGCAGTACTGGATCCCATAATAATCAAGATGAGATAGATTTTTCAAGCCAGAAACCCTCCTGGATAAGTGAGAGCCATGGAATATACATAGAACAAAGCCAGATAATTGCTAAGTGTATAATTTGGTATAGTGAATAAAAAATAGAAACATAGAGATAGATGCTCTGTACCACAGACAGAGAATTGTAGCAAGACCAGAGACAACTCTTAGTGAGCTGTGCAAAAGACTATACTGTCTCCAAAAGGATAGTCCTGCAGGAATCTAATAGCCTATTTCACCTTCTTTTTTTGTTTGTTTCTTTCTTTTTAGTTTAAAAATTTTTGAAGAGTTGTGAATGTGCATTTTTAGGATATATACCCAATAATGTTATTGCTGGATCCTTGGGGAGAGTGATTCCCAGTTTTCTGAGAGATTGCCATACTGCGTTCCAAAGTGGCTGAACAAGCTTACACTCCCACCAACAATGGAGGAGTGATCCCCTTGCTCCACAAACTTTCCAGCATGAGCTGTCATCTGTGCTTTTATCTTAGCCACTCTGACAGGTGTCAGGTGGTATCTCAAAGTTGTTTTGATTTGCATTTCTCTGATGGCTAAAGAAGTTGAGTACTTTATTAAGTGCCCTTCAGCCATTCGTAATTCTTCTGCTTAGAAGTCCCTTTTTAGTTCTGAACCCCATTTTTTGATTGGGTTATTCAAGGTTTTGGGCTCTAGTTTCTTGAGTTCTTTATCTATTTTAGAAATCAGTCCTCTGTCACTTGTAGGGTTGGTGAAAATCTTTTCTCCCTCTATAGGTTGTCATTTTGTCTTATTGACTGTGTCCTTGGCTTTACAGAGGCTTCTCAGTTTCAGGAGATCTCACTTATTGATTGTTGTTCTTAGAGTCTGTGCTACTGGTGTTGTATTTAGGAAGTGGTCACCTGTGCCAACGTGTTGAAGGGTATTTACCACTTTCTTTTCTATCAAGTTCAGTGTGGCTGGGTTTATGTTGAGGTCTTTGATCTACTTTGATTTGAGTTTTGTGCAGGGTGATAGGCGTGGATCTCTCTGCATTTTTCTACATACTGCCATTCAGTTATGCCAACACAATTTGTCAAAGATACTATCTTTTACCCATTGAATATTTTAGACAACTTGTCAAAAATCAGGTGTTCATAGGTGTGTGGCTTGAAGAGCTTCAGATTTTATCTTTTATGTTTTGTGTAGTTTAGAGAAAAGAGTTTTATTGCTATCTGGTTTTTTTTTTTTTTTCCCTTTAGCTATCCTGAGCGTTTTGCTTTTTATATAAAGTTTAATATGGACTTTCAAAAAACAATAAAAAAAGAATTGGGACAAAGGTAATAAAGGGAAAGGATCATAAAATATTCATTAAAAAATAAATTAGTCTTAAACTGTTAAAAAAAAATGGTGTGGTGGGGAGATATGTGTGTGTGCGTGGACATGTGTAAAGTCAGAGATCGGTTCTTTCCTTTTGTCACAGGAGACTCGGGGTTCAAATGCAGGAAGCAAGACTTGAGGCTAAGGTCCTTTGACTACCCAGCCATCTTACCAGCCCCAAACAGGCATTGTCTTTACGTTTCAGGATTGTCACTGCATGCATGTTTTATTTTGTCTTCCTGAATTTCATTTATTTATCTTTCCCTCCCTTGAAGCTTCCTCTAGAAAAATATTGATTCAGGGCTTAATAAGTAAAATATCCATGTTAGCTCAAATTATCCACTTGATATCATTTGCTGGATACAAATAATGGACATATCAACTTTCATGAAGAAAGTCAAGCAAATGCCTCAAGTTCCATACTACTTAACTGGTTTGCCTGACATTTTTTTTTATAGCACAATTGATACGACAGGATTTCTTTTCCCCTAAAGCAGATGTCACAGATGAGGTAACAGTAGTTTGTTTACTGTGAGTATTCTAGTGGAAGCCTACCACCAAGGAATAGTGGGAGGACTCTGCTACAGAAGCCTGCTTGGGCTGATTTCTGAAATGGAACTTGAGGTGGATTAAGAAATAGGTCTTCTTGGCTAGACTTCTGAAAAAATGTGGGCAAGGAATCTTTCCCCATGAGCTCATCAGTGGACTAGAGTTCAATCTAATATCCAGGGATGAGATTCTGCTATTATTTGCTTTAATCCTAGCCACTGGTGTAACTCTTGAAGCCACACAAGTGGTCAAGCCCCTCTCTTGAACATCTTCACGTGCCAGGTTCCACCCACAGAACATTCTAACTGCAAGAGCCATTTATTGCACAATGGCTAACTTTGTCACAATAAATGCAACCTCTATTAGAGGTTCTTCTATGCCCATCATCTTTTTTTGAAGTAGATTGGTACTGCCAGGAGCATACATGTTTCACTGTCATTAAAAGCCTTATGTTATTAAAACCTCTTACATGCCATATTTTGAACTAAAATATATCAGTCTTTAAGGCATGTTAACAAAGATTTGGGTGCCAAATGCACAATTAGTATCACTGAAATAATAGGAACAATTAGAAAGTCTATCTTTGCCTGCTCAATAGTACTGTTCATAGTGTAGATCTTAATTATGGTGACACAATTCTACATATTTGTAGTTGTCACCAGCAAAAGCTTGCTTTACTATGGATTTTTACACTTTTATTTTTACCAGGTGTTACATTTCTCTATTATTTCTTTCAGCTTTTTTGTGTCCCATTACCCAGTAAGAGCTTTTTTTTTTCTTCTCACAAAGAAATACTTGATATCTACAAATCATCAGTAATCTTACTGCGGTTATATTGTAAGGGGGAAGTGAGCAGTTTGGGAAATAATCATAAGGAAATCAAGAGAGTGAATAATGAACTGTGACTTCAGAATGAGTAAGATCCTGAAGCATCTACTCCCATTATTCTTTGTTCAGCCTGCCTTTTTGATCACCTCAAGTCACCCTGACCTATTTCAGTTCTTAGTTTAGCAAGCAAGAGTGCAATATGGAGGGTAGGCTTATAAACTCTTACCTCGAGGATTATTTCCCCATTAATTTACTTACCTCACTCCTACACACCTTCTATCTTTCAGCCAATATTTTCTTAGGAAAACTTTTCCTGATGCCCCAAATTAGGCAAGGTTCCCTATTGTACACCCTCACAACTCTATGGTTATAGGTGCTGCAGTAGGGAGAGGACCCTTCCAAGATGCTAGCATTAACTTTCTGAAAACTTCTTAGAAAAGTCTGACACCCAGCTATCTCACTCCAGTTACTTTATTCAAGCATAAGGAAATGCAAAACATATATAATTGGGGCTAGGAAATGTTTCAACTACCAAAGTTATCTTGTTCTTGCTTCCCATGAGAGCAAAAAACTCCACATTTTCCTAAGGGACCATGGTCAGTGCAGCCACAAGCTCTCACACAGCACCAATTTCAGACTCTCCAGAGAAACATTTCTTCAAGGTTTAAACAGTCTTAGAACAATTTGTTAGCCACTACTGATTAACCAGAACATAGAAAAGGCTCTATTGAAACATTTCTATCAAAGCCAGGCACAAAGGTTTTACTATCCATTTCATTTAAAGCTAGACATAAAGGCTTTACTTACACATCACTATACTCTTCTTTCTTCATGCTATTTAAAACAGTATAATTAAATAATGATCTATGTGATTATTAAATTCAACATGTATCTCCCTTAAGCATTCTTAGGACACCTAATGTTTGTTAGATGAATGAAAAGTATAAAGTCACTATGCATAATGATACACCTTCTTGTTACAGTGAATGTTTTCAAAAGATTTTGGGGGGCAACATATTGTCCAATGTAGGCTCATTGTAGAGATAGTTCATGTCTAGAAGAGTTAATACTAATATCATCACCTGAGGCTTGTCAATAGGAAATTTTTACCATAGAGTTCAACCTCTTCCTCTTCTTTTTGTAGAGATGGTTAGAGACCTAGAAAGAGGTTTCTTTCTCAGAGTATCAGTCAAAATTTTCTCTCCCACTAATGCTTCTCCATGGGAAATCAATCATGTCCCCTTTCCTTCCCCAATTCCTTTGTCCTTAAATTGGATGGTTCCTGAATTACATGAGAGACTGGCCCACCAAGTACCTCTAACCAGCCAAGCTGGACAGTTTGCAGGTCAGACAGGGAGCTCCAAAGATGTTGCTTTTGTGAGTCATCACTTTCAAGATATAGCTGCCTTTGACTTTCCAGTGCTCCAGTACATAGCTTCTGCCTATGCTCCCATGAATAATTTCCAATAAACTAACTGATTCACTTACCTAGAACAGTGTGGAGTCATTACTTTATCCTGCCATTCATATGCTGTTTAGGTTGAATACATGTTTCTTCTTCACCAGGAAAATTTCCACAAAAGGTGTAAAGTGTGACCCTAGAAACCTAGGTTTCCCTACAGTCTTATGATAGCATTTTCAGAAGTGAAATCTCTTCCTCTCAGATGACTTTGGTTTATGTCATGTTAACATAAATATATCCAGCACAGGGACCATAGGTGGGGGAGTGGGGATGAGAGAGTAATGGTAGGGTACAGGTGATACCAAGGGAGAAGTGGAAAAATGAAGACTGGGAAGGAGGAGGGATGTAAGTACTGAAGGAGAAAGAGGGATAAGGAACAAATTACACCAAGTTGCTCAATAAAGCTTCAAGCAATACAATTATTTTATATTTACTCAAAATTATACACATTAAACATAAGATAGATTATATATATATATATGTATACACACACACACATATCTTAAAGAAAGTTAAACCACTTGGGCTGACAGTGTTTCCAACAAAAACCACAGACTAACAAAAGGCTCACTACTGAACATGAAACACAGTATTCCAAGTGGCTCTCAAAATAAAAAACTAGTGGTTGATCTGAGAGGGCCCAGCACTTTGTGAGTGGTGCCTTCCCTGGTCTGGTGGTCTGGGTTATAATGAGAAAGCAGGCTGAGCAAGCCATGAGAAGCAAGCTAGTAAGCAGCATCCCTCCATGGCCTCTGCATCAGCTTCTGCCTCCAGGTTTCTGTCCTGTTTGAGATCCTGTTCTGACTTCCTTCAGTGACGAACAATAAAATAGAAGTATAAGCGCAATACCTCTTCCCCTAAAATAAACAAAGAAAGTGTATTTACAGGAAGAAATTAGATGATTCTAAGCAACCAGACTATAAAGCAATAAGGTATAGGCTAATTTGCTGATTGTTTTCAGGGCGAAACACTACCTTGTTGAAATGTAGTAGACCTTTGCTCTATCTTGTATGGCAGCCCTGATAAGGAAGTTAAAACAAAGCTATTATATTAATGTAAAGTAGTTATTTTTCCAGATGAGTGACATGACTAGGTTCATGTGGTCTGCAACTTGCTTTTATAGTTTACATCAACTTTAAAACTCTGATCAATTCTGAGCCTGCACCTTGCTCCTACAGCAGTGTCTCCAGCTGACTGGCAACAGGGCCACTTACCTGACCTTTACACAGACTCTGTTCTTGGCACTGCCTTCTCTTGCCTCTCAGGCCTCTTTGGAGCTTTATAAACTCTGCTGCAGTCTTTTTAATCCTCTGTAGCCTTTCTATACTCTATTTCTATATATAAATTCACATACTATCTGGTGTGTGTGTGTGTGTGTGTGTGTGTGTGTGTGTGTGTGTGTGTGTGTTTGTAATGTGTGATCTTAGAGTTAGTAGTAGTTAAGTTTAGGTAAAAGAACCCAAGTTTGCCCTAAGCCAGCTGTCAAGAAATCAGGACTACTTTGCAAATTTCTCTCTAAAAAGCCAGAGTACTTGAGAATTTACTGATACAAATCTGACATTGTGGAAGCCCAGAAATATGTTCATCTATTTTTCTGAAAGTATGCTTGTGACAGTCATATTTTCTTCAAGTTTTAAGTGATCTTTAATAGTCTTCCTATGAAGCAGGGTCTCATATAGCTCAATCTGGCCTTTAAATTTCTATGTAGTTGGGAATCATCTTGCATTTTTGATCTTTCTGTTCAATCTTCTAGGTTTGTAGGTTATACATGTGTACCACTGTGCCCAGTTTGAGATGTTAGTAATCAAACCCAGTATTTCATGCATGAGAGGCAAACACTCTTCTAACTGGACCTCATCTCCCTTTGCACACAATTAAAAAGTCAACTGTTAAGTTATGAAAAACATTTCATCAGGAAGACTTAGCTGAAGTTATTCTTAGATATGTTGAACCTATTCCTCCTTCTGGTGATATGAGGAACCTTTGTCTCCTTTAACATCCCTTGTTCATAGCCATTTTAACAATTACCAAGTAAAATTTTGCCAGACATGATCATATAAATTATTTTACAGTAGTTCTCCAAATTGTTCTGTTAAAATTAAAAAAAAAATAGAAGCAAACAAACAAATATTCTCCATAGCCAAAATTTTCTAGGCCATACAACTCTTGTGTCTTCTAGAAATGTTTAAAAGATTTAATTTTGTTATATGGTTAAAAGAAAATGACTAAAAGTTAAGCTTTTTTATTTAAAATTTTCATTGCAATCCAAGTAGTGGCAATTGCTAATGAAAATGTGTAGAAGAAAATAACTAAAAGGAAACAAATATCAGCATACACTTCCATATTTTCTTATAGCAGAAGAGTAATAAACAGGCTCATTCTACTGTTATAGACTGAACATCAGAAGGTTATAAACCATTTCAGGCTCTGCCTAGATATATCCTAAACATCCTGCTCTAGAGTGCAACCATGTGAGCTCATCTGATTGTCCCATCCATACACCCTCCCCAACCCGCAGATCTAGCCAAGGTCCTACATCCAGTTCCCTGGTCTAGTTTGGCTACCCCATTTGAACTTTTTCAAACTGCTAGGCTTATAACAGGATCCACACTCTCCACCTTCAACCTACATGCCTCTAGTATATCCCATCTACCTTCTCTGTCCAGTCAAACACATCACTTGCCATAGTCTAGCCAGGTTAGTCTACTTTATCCTTCTTTCCACACCCCCCCAAACCTAGATAATCTACACCCCTTAAACTACAGACTTTGCTTAGGATACACACACACACAATCATATGTATATGCACACTGCAGGCCAGCCTAACCATCTGTCTGTACCCACCTGAGTTTATTCCACTTAAACCATATACAAACTTTATGCCCAACCTGGTTCATATGTTCTGAGCTCTTTCCCAAAATAGTCACAGCCATGCCAGAGTTAACATTAACAGAAGTTGTTCATATATGAGATACCATTGCAAATATACAAACAATATTAAATATTAGGCAGTATGTCATAAACATGAAAGAATTAGAGAAATGTAAAAAAGACACAAGGAAATAGCCTATTGAACTCAAAGGGGATAAATGTCTCAGTGACCAACAACAGTAACAAAAAAACCCAGTAAACACAAGGTTGATGGAAATAACAAAGACAATCTAGGACTTGAAAATGGAATTCACTAAGGAGATAGAAACACTGAAGAGAATTCAAGCTGAAATAAAGATGGAGTACAACTAGAAATCTCTGGGTAAAGCCTTACAAATGGAATAAATCCAACAGAAGATAGACTAGCAGGACTCAAAGATAAAACTAAAAGATCCAGACTGAATAAGCAAATACTATGAAAAATTAACTCAGAGAGAGACAGAGACAGAGAGAGGAAGAGAGAGAGAGAGAGAGAGAGAGAGAGAGAGAGAGAGAGAGAGAGAGAGAGAGAGAGAGATATACAGGCACAAACTGTGGGGTATCATGAGAAGACCAAACTTCAAATTATAGGAATAGATAAGAGTAAAGAATCTCAATTCAGTGGCATAGACCAGATCTTTAACAAGATCATAAAAAAAAAGATTTCACCAAACTATAAAAAGGCCCAGTAATACAGATACAAGCAAATAGACAGGGTGAGGAAAGAAACTCCCCATGGCATATCATACTTAAAACACTAAGCATACGGAACAAAAAAAAAGTATTGAAAGCTGCAACAGAAGAGGAAAACTCACATAAGTCACATATAAGAGAAAACCCATCAGAGAAACAGCTAATTCCTCAATGGAAACTTTGAAAACCAGAAGATCCTAGAGCAGTGGTTTCCAACCTTCCTAATGTTAAGACCCTTTAATACAGTTCTTCAAGCTGTGCAAACTCCCAACCATAAAATTATTTTCAATGCTACTTTGTAACTGTAATTTTGGTGCTATTATGAATCATAATAGAAATATCTGCACTTTCTGATGGTCTTAAAAGACCCCCTGAGAAAGGACTGTTGGATTTCAAAAATGTCACAATGCACACAGGTTGAGAACCACTGTTCTCCTGCAACATATTCATTCTTTTTAAAATAATTAACCTCTTTCTTTAAATGAAAATAGATTTTTTTCTTATACAATGTATCCTAATCACAACTTCCCCTTTTTTACCTCCTCATAGCCTCCCCCTGTTACAGAGTCCCAGAACTTAGCACAGCTAATTCCACAATGGAAATACCACTCAGGCTGTAAAACTCAGCATTACCTAAATAAACTAAAACAAAACCTAATCCATCAAAGTCCACATAGTCCTGGGAAAGACTCTAAATGTACTAACCTTGCTTTATAGCTTCTGTGCCATGAGCTATGTGACTTCTTTGGGGATAAGGCCTGAGAATAGAATGAACAAGTTGTTCTTCAATGCCCTGGAGAATCTGACTCCTTTTTGGCAAGGCCAATGGATAGTTTATTGAATAATTAGGGGCATGACCTTAGGAGCATATGTGCTACCTGCTCTCTTTGCCTTCTTTATACAAACCATACAGATAGTTGCCTCTAGTTTTGCCTTCTTAGAGCTATGGATGAAATGGCTATTGCATTCATGCAAAAGAAAAACTTCTCCCTAATGACTCCCCTCTGGGTGGTCCAGATGGGATGTTGTTAAAAATATACAGTGGGCCTTATTCAATTTCTAAAGCCTTTGATGTTTATAGTGTAATCATGAATTCAGAACTCTCAAGAACAGGATGTTGCCTTTCCAATGCACCTTGTGACTAGCAAGAAAGAGTCACAGTAGTTCATGTTATAACAAATTTGCATAACTCTTCTGGGAAGAATGATTCTAACCACAAGAGTCTAGGAGAAATAAAAATAAAGGATATCAAGAGTTGATGGGAATAACATAGGAACAAGGATTGAAGCAGAATCATAGAAACCCACAAAGCTCTCATTTCTAATAACTATACCAATTCTGTAGGAAGTTGAGAGGAAGAAGACATGAGAACAAGAGATAATCAGGGCCAATTGTTAAGAGTAAACTTTACAGGATTCTAAGAAAAAATGTGGTATATCTCTCATAGGAGAAAGAGTAGTATAGAATGAAGAATAAATTGACCCAGACTTGGTTGATGAGTTGATTGCAAAAACAGATTTGGCTAGAGTTTAAACATTAATCACTAGGGACAAAATTTTCTTTCACTTTTTATGATCCTGTAACTGCAAATGCTGCCAAATGGGCACAATGTTCTATTCGTAGGTGTTACTATTTGAAAAAATTTCCTGTGTTGCTTGCAACACTGCTTATGCTGTCAATCATGTAGGTACTGGTCACCCAGTGGGAAAGTTGGGAGATGGAAGGGAAATGAGGTAAGGGAACAAACTGGCAATTGTAAACATTATTAGAAACTTAAGGAAACAGATATGATTGTAAAACTTTTCATGCAAACTATTGAAACTACATAAATAAAAAATTTTTAAAAATAGCCTAAGATATCTGGGGGTCACTTGTTTGAAACATGTGGTCATAGTTTTGCTTATTTATTTGTTTTTTTCTGTGACTACTACACCCACCTGTCCTAGGTCACGAGACCTGTTTGGAGTTAGACTCCCAGCATGTCTGTATATATGCTCTGGGTAATTGTTCTTGTTAACTAAATATGTCAATCTGGAATATGACTTTTGTGCTTACAAGCTCACCCTGCGAAAGGCTCAAGGTACAATGGGATCCTCAACACCCAGTGTAGTCGCTGGCCAGTAGTGTTTCTGGCCTGCCCTTGCTGTCCTAGTCCTGAGGTTCTGACCCTCTGTCCCACAGAAACACACAGACAATTACATTAGTTTTAGGTTGATAAGCTTAACTCTTTACTCTTAAACTAACCAATGATTCTTATCTTGTTTAGCCATGTGGCTTAGGACCTTTCCTCACAGCAGCATACTTGTCCTCTGCATTTGTTGGCTTCTCTGCTGGTCTCTCTTGCATTTCTGTGGCATCTCTTCTCTGCTCTTCCTGTTCCCAGAGTTTTCCCAGTCTGGTAGCTCCACTTTCTGTCTGTCTTCAGCCAATCAGCATTTTTATTAAACTAGTAGGCGGGACAATTATTTACAATGTAACAACATAATTCCACTATAGCCAGCTAATAAAGACTTTCTGCTGGTTTCAACCTATGTTCAAATAGTCTTCTCTGGTGAATACCCCACAATACCTCACCCACCTCTTTTCTCCTCCAGATGTACTCTCCTTATTTCCTCTTTGGAAAAGAGCAGGCCTCCAAGAGACAACAAACAGACAAGACAAAACAAGATACAATGATACAAGGCAAAATCCCTCATATCAAGGCTGGACAAAGCAACCCAATAGGAGGGAAAGAGTCCTACTACCAGGCAAAAGACAGAGAGATAGATGTGCTCCCATTGTTAGGAGTTTCTGTGCTCCCACAAAAACACCAAGCTAACTTCTATAACATGTACCCAGAGGACCTGGTGCAGCCCCATACATGCCTTGTGCTTACCTTTTAGTTTTTGTGGGCCTATGTAAAGCCTATTTAATTGATATATGAGCCTTGCTTAGTTGATTCAGTGGGACATGTTCTTCTGGAGTTCTCCATCCTTTCTGACTCCTATAATCTCTCCTCCCCATATTCTTCAGGATTCCTGACAGACCTCCAATTTAGGTTCCTTCTCTTCTTCATAATGCCTAGTTGTGGGTCTTTGTACTGGCTCCCATCTACTGTCAGAAGAAACCTCTCTGATTATAAGTAGAAAAGGCATCCATTTAGTGTAGACCCATGGGGGCTCCATGATTGCCCCTTCAACCTCTGTAAGCCCTACTGAGTTGGTTTTGTGGATCCTGTTCTTCTGGTGTTCTCAGTCTCTCTGGCACCTACAGTTCTCTTCCTACCCCCTTCTACTGGGTTTCCCAAGTGGTGGGGGGTTGACTCAATGGAAATCTCCAATTTGGTATCTCTCTCCACCTAATGTTTGTCTGTGGGTCTCTGTATCTGTTTCCATCAGCTGCCAGAAAAAAGCCTTTCTGATGAAAATTGAGTTAGTCACCCACTGATGAGTATAGCAGAATGTCAGTAGAAATCATTTTATTGTTTTGTTCTTGTGGTGGTTTAAACAAAAATAGCTTCAAAAGAGGGTAACACAATTGGGAGGTATAATTTTGTTTAAGTAGGTATCGCCTTATTGGAGGTAGTGGTCACTGTGAGGTTGGGATTAGATGTCTCCTATGCTCAAGATACAGCCCAGTGTCACAGCCCATTTCCTATTTTTGAAAGATAAGACTCTCAGATACTCCTCCAGCACTTTGTTTGCTTGCACACCATCATATCCCAGCATCATGATAATGAACTGAACCTCTGAAACTGTAAGTGAGCTACCCCAATTAAATAATTTCCTATATAAGAATTGCTGTGGTCATGGTGTCTTTTCACAAAAATGCAAACCCTAACTAAGACAGTTTTGTTTTTCTATCCTAAGTCTCTATGCTACCTAGCCTCCAGTTCCCTCTCATACAGGCATTGTTAGGCATAGACTTCCTCTTGTGGTCTAGGCTTCAAATTAGACAAGTCACTGGTTGGCCATTCCCATAAATTTTGCACTTCCATTGCCTCAGGACATCATGTAGGATAGATTATAGGTCTAAAGTTTGTGGCTTAGCGGTTGTCCCAATTTAACCACTGGAAGTTGCCTGGTTATATAATATGGCTGGTTTGTGCTCCATATTCCACATTCCTAGGAATCCTCACTAGGGTGACTCTCAAATGTTCCTGAGAGTTTCTACTGCACTAGGTTTCCACATCCCCCCATGTCCTCCAAATCCAATTGTCTTTCCCAGTACTCTCTCCCTCCACTCCCATCCCTCCTCTTTCCTTTTCCACCCATCCATTCCCTGTACTCCTACACAATCTAGTCTATTTCTTCTTCCCAGGGAGATCCATGTACACCCACCACAGAGCCATTCTTGTTATTTGTGGTTTCTGGGTCTCTGCATTGTAGCACAATTATCATTTGCTTAACCACTAATATTCACTTACTTATAAGTGAGTACATACCATGTTTGTCTTTCTGGGTCTGGGTTACCTTACTCGGGATGACTGAAAAGTCAATGACATTATTTTTTAATGGCTGTAAATGTAACAAATTTTCTTTATTTATTCTTCAGTTGAGGGAAATCTAGGTTGTTTCCAGTTTCTGGCTATTATGAATAAAGCTGCTATTAACATAGTTGAGCAAGTTTCTTTGTGGTAGGATAAAATGGTATAGGTGGGCCCTAAGGTATATCAATTCTGAGTTTTTTTGAGGAACCACCATATTAATATCCAAATTATTCTCCTTTGAGGACATGAGCTGTGGAATTCACATGAGATGTCACTTGTGATATTGGTCTTAATCATTCTTATAGATATAAGATGAAA
Organism: Sigmodon hispidus; assembly: GCA_004025045.1. Classification (NCBI taxonomy): domain Eukaryota; kingdom Metazoa; phylum Chordata; class Mammalia; order Rodentia; family Cricetidae; genus Sigmodon; species Sigmodon hispidus. Next base: position 45,298 of record PVIH01011150.1, on the reverse strand, counting down.
TCTGAAAATAGTCTTTATTTGAATTTCCCTGATGGCAAATATTGAACATTTCTTTAAAGTTTTTTTCAACCATTTACTTTCCTTCATTGTTAATTTTCTGTTTATATCTGTACCACATTTAAAATTGAATTATTTGGTTTGTTGATGTATACTACCTACCTATCTATCTATCTATCTATCTATCTATCTATCTATACATATGTTAGCCCTATGTCAGATGTAGGGTTAGTGAAAATCATGTTCTATTATGTAGGTTGTTGTCACGCGCAACCTTGCCAGCAAGGAAGACGCAACACCGGATCCTTCTCTCTGCAGTTTATTCGGGTCTTTTTAACAATCTAGTTTCATCTGATGAACGACCCCAGTGGGGGGGGGGAAGCCTGCTCTTAGCTAAATACCCTCTGGGCTTCCAATCCAAGATAGCCACGTGGACATCACCAATAGGCTCAGATACATGGAAGCAAGCCAGATCCTTGGCCTAGCCAAATATGGAGTTGTTTACCACGGAGAGCGCTCAAGGCCAGCCACATCTTAAGGTGTGACTGTACGCAGCTCTCTACAGTTCCCCCTTTTTTAATATAAAAGCAACAGGCAAGAGTAGAGGCCTGATCTCTGTCGTGCAAAGGAACTTGTACTAATGCTACTCCAGGTGTCCTCCACCCAGACAACATTAGACCCTTCCGATACCCCTTTTCACAGAGGCGGGAATGTGAGTATCAACCTGCATGCAATCAGGCATGCTCTTCTTGGGTTTCACACCTCAGTGCGCGCAACCTTGGTGGATCCCAAGGGCAGTGTGCGAGCCTCGCATCCTGTGCTAGAAAAATTAACCTTTCAAGGTAGCCAGCCAAACATGAGGGTACTGTCCCATCTCCAAGGCAGCAAAGGCTTGTAGAATTATGGCTACATTATGGCATTGAGTGAACCTAATTTGGCAAATGTAAGACAGGCACACCAGGAATATCATCAGCACCATCAGGCCAGCCAGAACTCCCACCCCCACCCACTCTTTAAGGTGGCCCATAGCGGTGGAAATACATGAGGACAGTCCTTCTGCCAGCCGGACATCTATCCGAGTTGAATTCACCGTGACAATAGCCACTCTCAGCTGCTCCATCAGGTAATCAAATTCTCCCGTCCAATTACCTAAAAGATAACTAGACAATTGTTTAGACAAGTTAGCAGCATGGGTAAAATTCTCACACTGTAAGCTGGTAATACACAGCCCTTGGAACTTCCATTTGCAGCCAAGCTGGGCCAGCTGCCACAATACATCAACTTGCTCCTGAACTAAATCAATCCTTTGATTGATAATCATCAATCCTCCTTTCAACTGGGCAGCAGAACTCTGCTGTAAATCTAGGGCCCGCACCGTTCTAGCTGAAAGATCATTCAAGACTTGTGCAGTTTGCACCGTGTGGCTCATGGCAACAGTGATGGTGGTGGCGCTAGCAGCCACCAAGGAAATGGCTGCAACTATGGCAGCAGTTATTCTGAAATCTCTCTTAGGTCTAAAGAGCGACATGGCATTCAGAGTCACTACAGGAACCAGTATCCAACTGGGCAAGCGTGCCACAACAGCAAATCTAAACTCAGTAGCATTCCAGCATTGAGAATAAAAACAACTGTCACTAGAACAAGTGCTGAAAGCAAGCCGACTTACAATAAACATAAAAGGAGGAAGAACACATACAGGTGTAGGCTCATATTTAACAAGAGAATAATTCTTAGCTAATAAGCAACTACCTCCTATAACTTGAGGATAACTAGTGAAATTTCATGTAAAATTTCCCAATCCAAAATATCCTCCTTTAATCATAAGTAAAGCTTCAGCTTGTAAACAACTACCATTAATCCCGCACAAAAGCCAATTATTAAAAAGATTCACTTTCATCCTCATCTGGTCATGACTCTTATTAACCCTCAGCCCATGCAGGTTTAAGAGGCAAGGGCACCAGTCTAGTTCTGACTGCCTTCCATGCCCCCAGGCTGAAAGAGCGTCCTTCTCTAACCTAGCCATACTATCTCTAATGCAAAGTGTCTAGAAGGCAGGTTAGCACACAGTAAGAAGAAGGCATACATCTAAAGAATAATTCCCGTCTGCCAAAGAACAGAGTCACACTCTGGGAAAGGAAAGCAAACAGCTTCAAGGTCTGAGAAAGATTTGCATTAAAAGACAAAAACTGTTGATTTGGTTTCTGCTGAGAGGGCGGGGCAGCTGCTCCTCTGCTCTTCACTCTGAGCTGTCAGTTTCAATTAGCAGGAGGTCATTGTCTCTGTCCCAGGGAGTCTGCATCCTGTGGAAAAAACATAAACAGACCCTCTCCCCATACCAGAACTGGATCTGGTCTAAGTTAAGTGCCATCTGCCAGATTCTTTCATTGATCCTGAGATAAGGCCACGTTGCTAAGCTCCTAGTATTTATCAGCTGCAGTAAGTGACTGAGAATCCAGTTAAAACATATAAAATATAATAAATGAAGGATAAATATCCTTTGGGCGTGGCTGCATACTCTCCCTTCTTAGTTTTAAGACAAACTTTAAGAGTTCAATGAGAGTTGCTTCCACAATTGTCAGACCCATAAAAATTATAAGAAATCTCAGTCTTCAGCACAAAATTTGACAAAGCTTATTTACTTTTGGAAACTCTATAAGCAACAGCTTTTAACATCCTTAGCTTGTTTCCAGAATGTGCAGAGACGAAAGTTAAGATGAAAACAAGTATCAACAGAAACATGGACATAGACCATCCTTCCAAAGGAAGGAATATGAGTAACACCCCTCTGTCAAATATGATTTAGAAGCAAAATGCCCCGAGGATTTATTTCAAAATAGGTTATTGACAGAAATTCTGTACACAAAGGACTATTTGACTATTTGGATGGCTTGGTCCTTTGTGATCTTGAAATGAATTTTCAAAGATCCAGTATTAAGATGAAATCTATCAAATAACTGCCATCCCCACTCTCCACATAGGGAGGGGGAGCCTAAGGCCAGCTTCAGGTGGCCTTGGTAAATGGAACCACTTCTGCCTAGAACTAATCCACAGGTTTTGATCCTCTGTGGAGACAAAAACAGAAACTCTTTTCCCAAGCAACATATTCTTATAAACAGATTTCAAGGTCAAGATATCTTTAAAATACAAGTATTGGTTTAACTTAGCAGCCTTAGCAGTCAATTGCCTTTCTGCAATTAGCTCATCAAAAGTTAAAAAACTAAAAGAATACATAATAACCTTAATCTAGACTCTGTGTTTATCTGTTATCTTTTGTGGCTTTTTAATCTTTGTTTTCTTCTTCGTTTGGAGGTTTTGAGAGTCTAAATCTGTTTTATTGAGAACTTTAACCATTTTCCAACCCAAAGAGCTTTTAAAATGTTGGTATCACTTTAAATGCTGACTCTCTTTTCAAATGTCTGTATCACTTTAATTGCTAAAATGTTGGTATCACTTTAATTGCTGACTCTGCTAGAGACTTGATCACTTTAAAATCTACTGGTTCCTCATAGCGATTACCCTGCAGGTCCTGAAACACTGGGCAGGCAAGCTGCAGCTCTGATCTCACTTCTTATCAGACCTTAGAATCAAAGGAACAATTACACTTGGCCCCTCCTCCATCTTTATAGGGTGGTGGACCAGAAAGCATAGGTCTGTGGCTAACATCCAGCAAAGGCTCTTTCATTCCCTCCTTCTTCTGGATTGATCTAACTAGCTCCTCCTCCTCTTCTGAGCTCTGTCCTTGCAGATCAGAGATATTGAGGGTCTCTAAGTCAGGATAAAGTCCTCCCTTTCTCCTCCCTTGCTCGTCCCTTAAGCTCTTTGTTTCTTCAGAACAATCCTCCTTCAACTGGTCTAATGCTGCCTGTCCTTCCTCCAGTGCTGCAATGCATCTCTGATCTTCTAGGCACCCCCTAATCAACTTCCAGATGGGTCTTACCCCTGCCTTAAGTGTTCCCTGTTCATAGGCAATATCTAGATCCCTTCCTAGTTTCTCCCATGAAGCAACTGTAAGATTGCCAGACATTGCAAACCACGGTACAACTGAATCACATTCCTGTAAAAATCTTTCCAAAATACTTGCCTTAATTTTAAGATCCTTAGAATGTAGCAGCTCATGCAGAGCCAAAAAAATTGGAAGTGAGGTTGAAGACCCCATCCTTATATGACCTCTACTCCTTATTTTAAAAATCTTTTCTGAGCTTTTACCAAACAGCCCCAGCTTTGCTATTGCTGTTACTTTCACTTTAAGCGCAAGTTTGCAATTAGTGTTACTTTCACTTTAAGCCAAAATTTGCAACTGCTGTTACTTTCACTTTGAGCCTAAACTTCTGTTACTGTTACCTTGAGCTCAAGGTTGCTGTGTGTTCACAGCTACAAGAGATTACACCTACTCCTCAGTGAGGCTGCCGTGCATCCACAGCTACAAGAGGTTACACCCACTCCTCAGTGAGGCTGCCATGCATCCACAGCTACAAGAGGTTACACCCACTCGTCAATGAGCTCCCTCTTCTCCGCCTTTATCTACAGGTCGGAGCTACACACGCACCAAGAGGTTACACCCACTTGTTGGTGAGCTCCCTCTTCTCTGCCTTATCTACATAGGTCGGAGCTACCCCGCTTTAATCGCGGATCCCACTTTACCTGGGACTTACCGGTGCACCCCCCCCCCCCCGACTACAGAGAGTTCTGAATCCTGTCATTCATTGGTGCGAGTGTTGTTCTTGTTCCTGGGTTTTGGCAACCTCGCCAGCAAGGAAGAAGCAACACCAGATCCTTCTTTCTGCAGTTTATTCGGGCCTTTTTAACAATCTAGTTTCTTCTGACGAACGACCCTGGGGGGAAGCCTGCTCTTAGCTAAATACCCTCTGGACTTCCAATCCAAGATAGCCACGTGGACATCACCAATAGGCTCAGATATGTGGAAGCAAGCCAGATCCTCGGCCTAGCTAAATATGGAGTTATTTACCACAGAGAGCGCTCAAGGCCAGCCCCATCTTAAGGTATGGCTATGCGCAGCTCTCACCTTAGCAGGAGGTCGAGAGGAGGTTGTCATTTTGTCCTATTGATGGCATTCTTTAACCTACAGAAGCTTTTTCATTTTCATAAGGTCCTATTTATTAATTGCTGATCTTAGTGCCTGTGCTTAGTGTTCTGTTCATGAAGCTGTCTCCTGTGCCATTGCATTCAAGGCTATTCCCAACATTCTTTTCTGTCAGGTTCAGTGTATCTGATTTTATTTTGAAGTCTTTGATCCACTTGGATTTCTTTTGCAGCTTGAGAGATACGGATATATTTGCATTCTTCTATATACAGACACCCAGTTAGATCAGCCACCATTTGTTGAAAAATTTTTTTTAACCTGTTCATGTTGAACTTATTTTTTTTCTTTTCCATTGTGTATTTCTACCTTTTTGAAAAATAAAGAAATAGGTATCCATAGATGTGTGGATTCATGTCTGAGTCCTCTATTTGATTTCATTGACCAATGTGTCTCTTTATATGCCAGTCCTATTTAGTTTTATTTTTATAGCAATGTAGTATAGCTTAAAACCAAGAATGATGATACCTCTCTAAAGGAAGTACATTTATTGTTCAAGATTGTTTTTGCTATCTGGGTAATATTGGTTTTTTTTTTTTCTGGTGAAATTGAATATTGACGTTTAAGGTCTGTAAATAATTGTGTTGAAATTTTTAGGGGAATTGCATTGAATCTGTAGATTTCTTCTAATAGAATGAACATTTTTACTATGTTGATTCTATTAATCCATGAGTATGGAAGATCTTTAAATCTTCTAACATCTCCAATTTATATTTCTAAATCAATGAAATTCTTGCTTGTTTTACTTGTTTGGTTAGAATTACACCAAGATATTTTGTATTATTTGTGACTATTTTGAAGGATCTTATTCACTTAATTTCTTTTGAAAGTTGAAGAAGAAATCAAGGAAGAAGCAATAATTTCCTGGAAGTAAATTAAAATGAAAACACAGTAAAATGAAGCCAATGTTATTCAGTGAAGTCAGTCTTAGGAGGAATTACACAGCTCTGTCTACATTCAAAAAATCAGAAGAAACACAACTAAATGAGTTAATGATGCAATTAAAGGTTTTGGAAAAACAAAGCCAAACTCACAATCAATTGATAGTAAGAAATAATGAAAGCCAGAGAAGAAGTTACTGACATAGAAACACAGAAAATAATTTAACAATCAATGAATCTAATTTTGACTTTAGAGAAAACAAAGAAAATAAACAGATGCTTGGTCCAATTAATCAAAAGATAGAGAGACTCAAATTAGCCAAATGAGAAATAAACAGAATGTACACAACTGACACCATATAAATTTATGATATTATAAGGAAACATATTTGTTTGTTTATTTGTTTGAAAACAGGATCTCACTATGTAGCTCAGACTAGTCTGGAACTCACTATGTAAATGATGCTAGCTTAAACATGCAGAGTTCTGCATGTCTCTGCTTCCCTAGAGCTATGATTAAAGGCATATGTCACCATAGTTAGCTATAATGGAGTATTTTTAAAACCTGCATTACATAAAGTTGGGAAACCTAAAAGAAATTAATTTCCACATTCATTAAATCACCAAAATTAAATCAAGGATCAACAACCTAATCAGACCTATAACAAGCTAGGATACTGAAACAGTAATAAAAAGCCATCTAGCTGTTTAAAAAAAGAACAGCCTGGTACTGGCATAAAAACAGACTTGTGAATCAATAGAATCGAATTGAAGATCCTGACATTAACCCAAAATCCTATGAACACCTGACCTTTGACAAAAGAGGCCCAAAACATTTAATCGTAAAAAGATAGTATCTTTATCAAATGGTGTTGGCATAAATGAGTGGTAGTGTGTAGAAAACTGCAAATAGATCCAAGCCTATCACCCTGCAAAAAACTCAAATCCAAGTGGATCAAAGACCTCAACATAAACCCAGCCACACTGAACCTGATAGAAAAGAAAGTGCAAAATACCCTGCAAAGCACTGGCTTAGGTGACCATTTCCTAACTATAACCCCAGTAGCACAGACACTAAGAACAACAATCAATAAGCGGGACCTCCTGAAGGTGAGAAGCTTCAGTAAAGCCAAGGATACATAAGATACATATGTACAAGGATACAAGGATACATACATAAGACAAAATGAAAGCCTACAGAATGGGAAAAGATTTTCTCCAACCCTACAAGTGACAGAGGACTGATCTCTAAAATATATAGAGAACTCAAGAAACTAGCACCCAAAGTGCTCAATAACCCAATCAAAACATGAGGTTCAGAACCCGAAAGGGAATTCTCAACAGAAGAGTTACAAGTGGCTGAAAGACACTTGAAAAAGTGCTCAACATCTTTAGCCATCAGAGAAATGCAAATCAAAACAAGTTTGAGACACCACCTGACACCTGTCAGATTGGCTAAGATAAAAGACACAGATGACAGCATATGCTGGAGAGGTTGCAGAGCAAGGGGAACACTCCTCCATTGTTGGTGGGAGTGTAAGCTTGCTCAGCCACTCTGGAATGCAGTATGGTGGTTTCTCAGAAAACTGGGTATCAATCTCCCCAAGGACCCAGCAATACCACTTCTGGGTGTATACCCAAAAGACAAACAGTCACACTCCAATGGCATTAGCTCAACTATGTTCATAGCAGCGTTATTTGTAATAGCAAGAACCTGGAAACAACCTAGATGCCCCTCAGCTGAAGAACAGATTAACAAACTCTGGTACATCTACACAATGGAGTACTACTCAGCAGTAAGAAAAAATGATATCCTAAAATTTGCAGGCAAATGGATAGATTTGGAAAATATCCTCCTGAGCAAGGTATCACAAACCCAGAAAGATAAGCAGGGGATATGCTCACTCATTAGTGGACTCTAAACAAAAATCTAAGCATTCTCAAGCTGCAAACCACAACCACTGCATAGCTTGGGATCTGAAACACCTTGGACTGGCTCCCCGGAGCCCATTCCCTCCAGAGGAACACCTGACCTAGTCTTGCTGTTGGGATGAGGAAATCGGATCTGCCTGGAGTGGATTCTGAACTAAGCCACCTTGGGACCTTGGAACTTCCTGCCCTTGCTGGGGAGGAGATAAAGTGATGGAGAGAAGAGTAAGTGACTGGGAGAGGTGGGAGGGGGAAGCCTGAACAAGGGAATACATGGATAAAACAAATATGAATTTATTTGTAATAGAAAAAGAAAAGTTACTTACAATGCACTTCTTGTTTACTAAGGTAATAGTATATCCTTCTGGGATCTCTGATGGAGTTGAAGACTAGATAATTATAAGTATAGTTTTCCTTAGTTATGATAAAAAGTAAATGAGATATAAAACTTGAGACTCACAAAGACAGATAATAAAATATCCTCTTTGATTTGGGCTCATGTAAATAGATATTGAAACTATAATTGTTGCTTAATCACTGTTTTATTATATATAATTTTACTATATTGAGGTTAAGGTCTTCCTTTTTTACTATACAGAAAAGGAGAAGTGATATGTGATATCGTTCTTGTACTGTGAATATGTATTGCATTCCATTAGTTAATAAAGAAGGTGTTTTGACCTATGGTAAGACAGGAGACATCCAGGTGAGAAATCCAAGAGAGATATAGGAAGAAGACTGGCAGAGTCATCTCAGATGTTGCCAGTTGCCAGGGGAACAAGATATGTGGAACACAGGTAAGCCATGAGCCACACAGCAAAACATAGATTAATGTAAATGGGTTGAGTTAAGAATTAAGGGCTAGCTATTAACAAGGCTGAGCTATATAATAAACTGTTTGTAATTAATATAAGCCTGTGTTTGTTTATTTGGAGCTGAGTAGCTGTGGCACAGGAAAACTTCTAACTACAATGGCCCACTCTCTTCCCACTAATGGGATATTGCTTTACTTTGTGATAAACTCTGTGTTCTATACTATTCTCTGTACATCTCATCTGAATTATTTCAACAAGGTTTATAGAAACAGCAGCAAAATTATGGTAACAATAAAAAGCCTATTATATATTTTTTATTTGGAGGTCTTCAAGATCTGTCTCTTTCATGTCTGTCAAACACACTTATTTTGCAGGTGAAAAAAGGTTATTATGTGATAGCTCAGAGGAGAGCAGAAGTAGTTCTTTAGAATATCTCTCTTTTCAACAGAGTGTGCTCATAAAGTCATAATTTATATGCCATGGATATAAATTTTAGCTTCAAGAAATAGTGCATATTTGTCTCATGAAAACCATACTTAAATATTTACAATTGGAAGCTTTGAGAGAAAAATAGAATAGATTGCATGCCAAAAAAAATCCAGGATGGGTATTCTCTGCTTAGGAAAGTTGCGTATTGGGTAATAAACCAACAAAAATGAGCCAATTATTTAAACAGATAAGTAAATAAATAAATACAATATTTATACTAGAGCTCTTTGTTCATCTGAAATTCAAATGTCAGCAAGCATTATTAGTTAATTGATTAATTAACTAATACAAGTTAGTAACAAGGTTGCTAAGGTTGGCCTCAGTCACAATCTTCCCACTTCAGCCAGTTTGAAATAGAGTATATCTATGTCAAACTAATGATTCTTTATGTTTTTGATTCTTGTAACCTTGTATATATGATCAGTATACTGAACAGAACTATTGAATTTAGTAATTTTTTATTATGAGTAGGAAGAATCAAGTCATTTGCAGAATATTTTTAAAAATTAAAAGGCCATATCAATGAAACTATCAAATAAAGTCTCTATCACTTCATTGAATAAAAGTAAATTTTTTTATCAATCTTTTGGAGAGAATGAAGCTGCTATTTCAATTAAAACACTGAAACTTTATTTGCAAGGAAATACAGAACAAATTGTATGTTTCTATATTTTAAAACTTACTTTATTGCTTTCATATTTTTGTTCCCATAAATATTTTTGTGCAGCAAAAACAATTTTCCCACATAAAATTTTCTTATTACTCTTTCTATATTCCACAGTGTGCATAATTTCCCCTTTGGTCAATGACATCTAATTGTTGGTTAGTTTCCTGAAAGTCTTCTAGTTTCCTCTCTTTGTCTCTTAGCTATCACAGGCCAGAATACAGCAGGGAGACTATGTTCCACTATCATTTTAGCTTTTTGGTAAGCTAGGCTCTAAGACAACAGCAGATTAACAAAAGAACAGGTAGATGGTGCTATCTTCGCCACAAGCCTATATTTTCAATGCCACAGGGAAGTGTTAAAGAAATGCCCCCTTCAAGGGAACTTGTTTTGCAGTGATATTGATGGCTTCAGACTCACAGTTGAGAATGAGAAAGATTAAGACTTCTGTGACACCCCCCCCCCCCCGCAAAAAAATGAAATGCTCTAGACAGGAAATCCTTGAAGAGAGCCCTTAGAAACTGTGGTAAGGATCCTGAAGTGTAGTTCTTTAGAGCTGATAGTTTCTAGTAGAGTGTAGAAGATTCAGTTTTGTTTGAGGGGCTGTCCATTGCGAGTTTGACCATGCTCCAATGAGTATATAGGCAAAACAAATTGGACTCGGTGTATGCCTTTCTTTCTTTCTTTCTTTCTTTCTTTCTTTCTTTCTTTCTTTCTTTCTTTCTTTCTTTCTTTCTTTTCCTGGAGGGCACAAGAGTTGGGGATTGAACATGGCTAGACTGGGAATCATATGTGATTGGAATATACTGTGTGAAATTTTTAAATAATCAATAAAAACATTATATTGAAAATAGAAATGCTGCCTTGCTGTATTGGCAGAAGTGCAGTGATAATTGATTTCTTTCCTCTATCTTTCTGTAATCACCCACAAGTAAAGTGACCATACCAGGGGAGTTTCTTTCTGTATTCCTTGATATATCCCAGCCTGGCCATAGGAGACTGTACTATTGGTAGTTGTAGGGGTATGTGTAGTACAAACTTTTGACTTTTTGTCTCTACTTGTTAATACTATTTATTTGGAGTTATATTACATATACCTGTGGATTATTGGAATATGTCTGTGGTGCTATTCAGTCAGTTTGACATTTCTATTGTACTTTTATGAGATTCACAAGGCCTCTTCCTTAATTCCAAGCAGAATCCCGAAAAATCCAACCAGTTCATTACAGCAATCAGTAATCCATTTTCCTCTTTTCCATTCTGAAAAGCTTTCTTTTCATCAAAAAATTAAAAAATAAAATTATTTTGAAGAAATATTTTAAAGAGATACAACAAATATAAAGTAGATATTAAATAGGTGATAGAGACCCCAATCCAGACAGAAGCAAAATTGTCCATTCTGGAATATTTCAGCATTAGATAGATGTGAAGCAGCAGGTGTCTATCCCAAGGCAGGTACAGTAGCTGCTTCTGTTGTCTACATCCATCCTCATCTTTCCTTTTGTCTCCAATCCCCTTCATTGTTCTGTCCTTCAAGAGAGTTCAACATCTTTTCTGCCAGTTTCTGTTCTGTGTCTAAATTCCTAGTGTTATTTTTATTCTCCTGATGAATATACTAAAAAGAAGCTGTTGAAGATCACATGCTACAAGTAGAATGTATGTCCTTGACAAAATTGAAAAAGTCCTTCAAAAACTGTGCTTCGTGTGAAGTCAAAGCCATGCTCCACATAAACAAAGAATTAGACTCCTGATTCTGAAATGGATACATGTGCAGTACACTATGCATAAACTCAACATAGCTTTCCAAAATGTAAACTTTACTTGAAGATTTGTATTTAAAATAAATTTACTTAAAAAGCTTGGCATTGGGCCTGTGAGGTGCCTCAGCTGGTAAAAGCTTTGGCCATCTAGGTGGATAATTTGAGCTCAGTTCTCAGGGCCTACTTGTTAGAAGGCAAGAACTGAAACTTGTAAGATACTCTCTGACATTCATGGGCATGCTGCTGTATGCATATACCAACATACACTTCTCCTCCTGTATATGTTCTCATGTAATATATGCCCACTAGTAGCATATATATGATACAAAATTTAAAATTATAAAAATTAGTCTTCCATTTTACTAGCATCTTATGTGTTCAACCACTCTGGAATGCAGTATGGCAGTTTCTCAGAAAATTGAGGATCAATCTCCCCAAGGATCCATCAATACCACTATTGGGTATATACCATAAAGATGCACATTCGCATCTCTAAAGCATTAGCTCAACTATGCTCATAGCAGCATTATTTGTAATAGCAAGAATCTGGAAACAACCTAGATGCCCCAAAACTGAAGAATGGATTAACAAACTGTGGTACATCCACACAATGGAGTACTACTCAACAGTAAGAAAAAATCGTATACTAAATTTGCAAGCAAATGGATGGATGTGGAGAATATACTCCTGAGAGAAATATCACAAACCCAGAAAGATAAGCAGGGGATGTACTCACTCAATAGTGGACTTAAAATATATATAAAGAGCATTCAAGCTGTAAACCACAACCACTGAACAGCTTGGGATCTGAAAATTATATTTATTATAGTCTTCTGTTATTCATTCAATCTCAACACTATTCATTCTACACTGGCATTGTTACATATTTTTTGTTACTCTATTTTATCTTTTTTTTAGAAAATAAAATCCCATTTTCTATGTAAAGATCAATTTTTTGTATTAGAAAACAAAAACATAAACTTCATAAGTCCTTGGAAATATAGACAAAAGAACACTACTCTAGGCAGCAAACATTGCCCTCCCTAGGTAGAAACATCAGAAAAAATCCATATCCTCTTTGTAAATATATATTCAAAGTTCTCAACAGAATACTAGCAAACTAAATTTAGCAGGTATACAAATGGTTTCACATTCTGTCTAAGTGGAAAAAATTATGGGATAGTTGTTTTATTATCTGAATATATATGGAAGTGAATTCAGCAAAATCCAACTTCATTTTATAATAAAACATCACTCTAGTAGGAGCACATAAAATCATCGTATAACTAGATGTGAGAATCTTATGGCTAATATCCCACTTGACAGTAAAGACTGGATTCTTCCACTGAAACACGTAATGAGAGCACTGGCAAGACTGTTCAGTGGTTAAGAGCAGGCACTTCTCTTGCTAAGAACTGAGTTTAGCTTCTAGTCCTCACATCAGGGAGATCACAACCACTTGTAACTTCAGCTCCAGGCAATTCAAAACCCTGTCCTGGACAAAGCGCACACATGCACGTGCGTGCACGCGCGCGCGCGCACACACACAGACACACACACAGACACACATTTACATGACTAAAAACAAAATAAATATTTTAAAAAGATAAGGAATTTTAGTTTTACCATTCTTGTTTAGTATTATATTGGATATTTTGTCAGCTCAAGTAATTCAGGAAAAGGCTCTATACTGAAACATAAAACTAGCTTCTTCAATTTTGAAGCCATTGAAACCATATTGAATGAATGTTCTTCTGACCATACTGGATTCAAGTTAGTAACCAATGGCTGAAAGATAGCAGTAAGGCTGTAAAAAGCTTAGAACTCAAGTGATGCTCTTTGAAGTTAGCCATGGGTTAAGGGAGATGCCTTTCCTTTGTTGATGCTACACAGTTCAGTTATAAGATACAGAGAAATCAAATGGGAACTGAGCCAGGAGCCTCCTACCTTCTGTCTAGTGATCATATTACTGGAAAGTGCTATGAAGGCTGCTATGGGACAAAGGTCATCAAGGGTTTTCCCAGCTGTGGACTATTAATCCTGTAACATTGACTTCTCATGTAATATATGTCCACTAGTACAACAGTGACCTGGGTGTCCTAGAGGTAACCCACAATGTTCAAATTGGACTTGAATCCTATTCCACAAGAGAGAATACATGCTTGATATTGTACACACATGATTTAAAAAGTAAAACTTAGGGTTGGGATGCCATAGGCCAAGGGAGAATATAGTACTGATATATTTCTAAATGAACAAATATTTAAACTGCCTTCTAAATATTTATGTTTCTATCCTAGACTACTGTTCCTTTTTGTAGCGAGTGGTAGTTGAAATAGTGACTCATGACTGGACCAAGTGCAGAGAATTGAGTTACTGTTGAGTACTCAGCCCTAAATGGGATAGCAACATCACTTCTTCTCAGGAAACATTGCGAAAGAGGGAGTAGAAATCTGGTGAAAGAGCAGTGCTATGAAACACTGTCTTCTTTATATGTCATGGTCATTTTGGTCACAGTCACAAGGCAGCTGTGAATACTTGCTTGGACACATAAAAAGAGAAGAAAACAAAAAAGATGAGTGAGATCTGCAGAGGGCAGTAAGATAATAGAAATGGGGAAATACAATCACAATTCATTACACCATATTGTATGCAGCCATGTGTTAATGGTCAAAAATTTAAAAAACTGATTTAGTCAATCTAGCAGAAAAGAGGAAGTCATGAAACTATTTTTCAAAAGTAGAACTGAATTAAGTGAAAAACAACAAATGGAAATTTGTGTAAAGCAAGTAAAGCAGTGCTAACAGGTTCATTAAATCTTTAAATGCTCTTAGAAAAGGACAGAATTACCAAAGTAGTTATCTGAGCTTCCATGTGAAGGAACTGGAGAAAGTTATAAAAATAACAAAACCAACACAAGAGAATAATGAAGGTCAGGGCAGATATAAATGAAAATGACAGAAACCAAGTAAACAGAAGTGGGTTCTTATCTGGAAAGACAATTAAAATTGACAGACTCATAAGACAAATAAAGGATTCAGAAAGGAAAAGAAAGATCAGGCATAGTTTGGTGGTAGGATGCTTGTCTAGCATGTGTGAGGTTTAGGCACAATCTGAAGCACAGCAAAAAACAGTGGGGAGAAAGAGATGGGGGAGGAGGAGAGGAAGAGGAGGAGGAAGAGGAGGAGGAGGAGGAGAAGGGAGGGAAACTAGTCAGTAACAAAGTAAAGCAGTCAAATTTCTATAGATTCTTCAGTTATTTTAATAATCACACGAAAGGAACATTTCATAAAACAACTTAGATGAAATGCGTTGAATTATTTCAAAACCACATATATAAACTGGATAGTTTGATTTAGCCAATAAATAAATCTAAGAGAAAGTGAATTTATATATTAATGTCTTGAAAAAAAAATCATCAGCCTCAGGTTGATTTTCCTGGAGAATCCTACCCAATAACTACTGTTAAGCTCTATATAACAATATCTTAGAGAAAAACATCTCTAAGCCCGAACATCATAAGATCTTGATGCTGAAACTGCGAAGGAAGAACAAAAAGGAGGGAAAGATTGCTCAGAATCTCCCATAAATTTACACACAACATTCACAGTAAAGCACCAGCAAACTGAATCTACACTCACATATGTACACAGACACACAGCCCATGAAGAAATGCCATGTATTTTCTAGGGATGAATGACTGAATCTTTAGAAATTTTTTTCTTAACAGTAGGATGAACAACAAAAACAGATTTCTAAAATGCATGTCAGTATAAGGATAAAAAAAAAGAAAAAAAAAGGAGAAAGCAGGAATAAAAATGCACAGTAATAATCGGTCTTCCAGGTAATAGCTTGGCCCTGCTTCCAAGCAGGGCTTCTGCTTTCAAGTTTTCTGCCTTATAAGGAGACTGAGCTGCACATTGCTATCACCATGAACCCTGACATGGCTTTTCTATTATGATGGAGTAAAATAGAACCCTGAGCCTTCTTCTCTTTTAGGTTGCTTTTTTTCTTGCATATGTCTCTTCAATGGGAGCAGTTACTAATCCCACATCACACAAATCAAAGATTTGCAGAAGATACTCAATAAGCCAATGTTGTTTTGTTTTTTTTGTTTGTTTTTCAAATCTGGCTTTCAAACTTCTATAGAATTGTTATCAATTCATGTTGACATTTTTTCAAGATGATGTGTGCCAATTTAATATTTAAAACTTTTTTAATTGTTTTGTGTTGTTGGTAAGTATTTTTGTTTTAGTCTTTGATTTTTTTTTTATTTTTGAATACAGTCTCATTTTTTAACCATGTATCTCCTTGTTCAAACTCACTTCCCCCGCCCGCTCCTCCCAGTCACTCTCTCTTCTCCCCATCTCCTTATCTCCTCCCCAGCAAAGGCAGGAGGTTCAAGGTCCTAAGGTGGCTTAGTTCAACTCCAATATGCACAACAATTTTATGTGTGGTTGCTGAAAAACCTTTATACTTCTGTGCTTTATGAATAAAGTGATATTATTTCTGGGCCAACTGATTTGTTCTGAGCATGATAGTATGGCATCTTATTTTTTCTTTTCTGCTGGCATGATAAAACCCCAGAAAAGATGCAAACACAAGATAGGAACAGTCTATTTTGACTCAGTTTGAAGTTACAGTTTACCATAGCAGAGTAGTCATAGTAAAGAGAGTGTGAGGCATCTGGTCACATTCAAGAAGCAGAGCAAGGCATGCTTATGTTCAGCTCAGTTTGTCTTCTTAAGAGGTATTGTTGTTGTTCTTATGCATGTCTTTGTGTGGGTACATGCACATGAGTGAATGTCCCGGCACAACTGAGAATGTATAGGATTTCCTAGTGGTTGAGAGCTGCTTGAGGTGAGTTCCAGGAACCAAACTCAGGTCCTCCAGAAGAGCAGTAAATGCTTTTGATTGATCAGCCATCTCTCCGGGCTCTAACTCTTTCCATTTTATATAGTCCTAGAGCACAAACCTAGGGAATGGTGCCACCTATAGTGTGTGGTAAGAAAAAAAAGATGAACCTGGAATAAGTAACTTGGACTGGGGTGCTATCCAGTAATATTTGTGGACTAGATCTGCCCCAGGAAGCTTCTTGGTTCTGCATGGATTAATGTTACAGCCAGAAAATTTCTGTTTCCAGCCCCTTGTCTTTCCACTGGACAATAGTGAATCAACAAAGAACATTCTTGAACGTAACATCATTTTGTATAGGTTCCTGGAATCCCAGTTCCCTCTACTCAGGATCAGAATGAGTGATCTGTTCTTGATATTAAAGTCTGTTCTTATTAGAGCAGCCTGTTCACTTGTATTATATAGAAACTTGTAGTCTCTGGTCATATAATTTTTAATCTGTTATTTGAAGATATGAATGCAATACTTTATCACACTCTCTCAGGAAACATTTATATTCCAGGGATCAAATTAAAAGAAAGTAAGAGTAGAGAGAAAGAATAGCTGTATCATCTCATTCCCTTCTTTTTCTTCCTGGTGCTTCCCATTGAGGTCTCAGGTGGTATTTTGCCATTTCCAACTCGTAAACCTGTCCCATACTACAGTCCAAGGTGTACTGACTGACCGTCCATTTCAGCTTTGTGTGATTATTAGTCTAGTTGCCTACAAAAGGGGCTTCACTTCCTACTTCTGATTTTTAGGTCTGGGCTTCTTGATTACAGAACTTGTATCTGCCAATTTCTTTCCCGGGACTACCCTTTTTTACTTGGGCTTTGTAGAAAGAAGAATCCAGAGCTGCTTTATGAAGAAATTGTGATGGTAAACATCTATCTGATCCCTAAGCACTGTAGCTCTGGGTTCCCATGCATAGTTCTGTACCCAAGCTCAGACTGGAAAAATAGTCTTCAAAAATTTATGACCCTCAAAGAACAAAATTGTGATTTCAATTGGAAATAACTATTTTATTGCTGTCCTCTGAATGTGCTCTTCCAAAATTCACACTGAAACTTAATTTCATGCCAACGCGGTTAAGAAGTGGGACCTTTCCATTTACAGCACCATGGGGCCTTCTCATGAATGGGCACACTGGTAGCCTTAGAAAAATCTTTAGCTTTAAAAAATCTTTAGCTTTAGTTACTATTGTAACCTTTTTTCATTTTGCTATGGAAAGACATCACTTGCATGCTAGGTAAGGTGCAGTAACAAGATCCCATTTTAGATGTGAGGACTGTTCTCTCCACTTATCCAGTTGGCTAGTAACAATTTCCAAATTCATAAAAACTACATTTCTGTTCCTCATAAGTTATCTGCATATGGGGATTTTGTTACTACAGGACAAATGGGTTAAAACAGTGCTCCAGGTAAAGTGCCCTTGTTTATTCTGGGGTATGTTGAGCATGAAAGCTTTTTGATTCTTGGAACACAAGCAAAAGCTAGGATTCAGTTCATACTGCAGATACTGATTGCCTATGTACTTTACCTTCTTATACTCTCCATCCAAATTCTATAAAATAGTTATATGAGAAAGCATTAAAAGTAGAAAGTCATTCTCTACAGTGAGTGTTGGTTGCAACATCTTGAAGTGTTGAACTCATACATATCAGGAGTGAGCACCACAATCTAGTCACTGAAAGACTTAAATTCCCAATGACAACACGGTACGCTCTCTTCTTTCCTCTCCTCCTCCTCTTTTTATGGTCAGATACAGGTTCCTGAGATTCAGACTCAAGAACCATGCCCATTTCCAACTACCATCTTGAGAAATATTTATTCCAGTTATTATTCTACTCAATTCCATTTTGTAATTAGAAGCTGGAAAAAGTGTGTCCTGAAATAAGGACATTCTTGTGTCTACAACAGTAGCTGTTTCAAACTTATTTTATTTAATAGCTTCCAATGGCTGAAGAGTTCCATGTCAAGTAATATTTTTTTTTAATCAGAAAATGTATCTAAAATAAGTTTAAAGATGTTTTTAGGAAACTTAGTGTTCTTTAAGGGACCAGATGTTTTGGATATTTTGTTTTTTGAAATTTTTGGTGCTTGGTAAATCATTTATGTAGAAGTAAATCATGCTTTGGAAAAATGTTAGTAAAATGAAACACTGTCTTCATTTCCTATGAGTACAAATGAAATCTATGGGTCATGTTTGAAGTACTGAATAACACAAATTATCACTTATATTTTAATATTTGGTGTATGGATATAAGGCAATATTAAAAATGTACATGAAGGTGCAAATACAGAGAGAGAGAGAGAGAGAGAGAGAGAGAGAGAGAGAGAGAGAGAGAGAGAAAGGAGAGAGAGAGAGAGAAGGAAAGACTTCAAGTACTCTGCTAGAAGATTAGCTAGAAGTTTCAATAAACCCTTGTGGAAAAAAAAACCTTTTTTTCAAAAACTACTAGGGGAAACATATCTAAATAGACATTCCTAATGAAATACTTCTGTAAATAATCCTTAAACCTAAGGATAATGAAAGATTATGCTTTGGGGAAGAAAATGTCTACTCAGAATAGAAAAAGCTATAAATCACAATAATTCAAAATATATTTTTCAATTATATTTTCCATTTATATGGTAAGTTTTTTCATAAAATTTATAAATTATTTTTAAAAGAGAACATAGACGAATCAATTTGTTTTGCTTTCTTCAGTTCTCTAATTAAGGAGTTGGACTAAATGCTAATTTTCAGCTCCAATATTCTTTGATTCAAGTTAATATAAGGTATTAAAATGGTCCCATTGGTTTATCCAAATGATAATAAAAAAGGTGGTTTAAAAATAGAAAAGGTGGCTTGAAGCCTGGCAATGTAATTCTTTAATAATAAAGGAAAGTACTAAGTGATGAAAGATACTATCCAAAGTAGGAACCCACTCAGGTTCTACTCAGTACCCGTTTCCAAATAAGCCACCAAATATTTTACAATGTTTTATTTTATTAAAGACTCCAAGAATCCCAGGGCCACACCTCTGGAAATCTTTATTATTTTTGGGATGAGATCAGAACTTGCCAGATTTAAGGGAGATCTCTGCATTCTGGTTTGAAGATTAAAACAGGGTCTACAGATCACTCCCTGACTGCCTGGGACACAGAGGCATGGAGGAAACGACACGAACACAGTAAATATTTTTAGTTTATCATTTCTTTCCTCAAGGAACCACTTTTCCAGTGTTTTCTCTCATCAAAGGAAAATGTATAGAACATTTAACACCTGGTATCTCAGTCTCCTGTAGAGCATTCTTGCTCCTGAAGGGAGAATAAATGAGACAGTGGGTCTATAACTTTCACTATTTGTGCCAAACTCATATTCTGGATGCCTAATTCCACTTAATCCCTGGAAGTCTTCTTACTGCAAACCACAAATCTAGCCATCACCATGCTACAGTCTCAAACCTTTTAAGGCAATCTGTGATTTACAAATTATTTACTTTACTTCAGGGAATGGTACAATAAGGTGAATTCCTTTTGGTGGCTAGAGTATCATAAAGGGAAAGCTCAATAAATTTATTTGGCATGAGAATTTTTTTTGAGTGAAGGGGAGTTAATATTTAATTGATGATATAACATAATTGCTTTAAATGGGAACAATTTATAATAATGTTGCTTTTAAGATCATCCATGTAGGATTCTAAAGATCTCAACCTTCCTACTTCTCCTATGCCACTTATCAATATAGATTTCATGCATCTGGTGTGAGCAAATTGTAATATTTGTTTATTACAGTTTCTTATATGAATATCAATGCCCAAATTTAGTTTAAGGCCTTTTACACAGTATAAGAAATACAGTATAATTTAACTGTCAATAAAATAGTTCCTGATCACCCTCTTTATAAAAAAAAAAAAGCGAATTTTATCTTTTATCTATTATTTCTTGGGACAGACAAAAAAGAAAAAAAAAAAACAAAAACAAGTGACTTACCTCTACAGAGACAGAATTCCAGATAAAGCAATTAAACTAAAAACTTACCATAATTTTAACAAAAGGTAAAAATCAGCACAATATGATTCCTTTTGGTATCTCATTTAAGGAATATCTGTTACTGAGATCAACAAAATAAATTCATTACTTTGTTCTGTCATTATTAAGGCAGTCTTAATACTGGCTCTGGGAATCAAGTCTACATTTAAAGCCATGTGAGACTACCAGATGATATATAAAAGCACAGCTGAGCATCTTATGCTTGCTTTAGGAGACTGACTGATCTGTTAAACCTGTGAAGTTTTTATTTAAACAAGAATCAGTAGTTTCGTTTATCTTCATATGGATTAAAATGCTATTTACAATTGATTTCTAGAAAACTGCTAATGTTTGGTTTGTGTATAATTCTTATTTTTCAATATTATTGGTGGCCAAGGAAATGACATATGAATGTAAAATGCCTTAGGAAATACCTATTAAAAGGTATGCAAAATATAAATAGGATTGTATATTTTTTTAAACTTTAAAATAAACACAAAGAATATATAGGTCTACATTTTATAATTTAAAGTCAACACTAGCACATAGTTGTTTAGTTGTTTTTTTTTAAACCTAAATACATTCCTACAACAATACATGCACCTACAAACACATGGTCATGCACATAACTTTGTTTTCTGCATTTGCAAGAAAGTTAGAATATACAATATTGTACATTGTATTCACTTAAATCATTTTGGAAAGTCAATGAGGATGGCACTAAAAGAAAATTTAATCTAAGAAACCAAAATATAAGGAGATAATTATTCCATAGATTAAAAACACTGAAGACTGAAGGAAAGTTAGGGTTTAGATTGTTGTCCCGTTGATCTTGAAAACTGCAGAAGAGAACAGGATTGTTTGTAAACACTCTGAATATTCAGTTTGGCAAGAGGGATGAGAAGTTTTGTAATCCAGCAATCCAGGCTAGAGATCTAGACCATCTGGGCTTCGGTTTGCAGAGAGACTTTATAGCTGTGGGCAGTGCTCCGTAAGGCTGGGGATGCGGAGGGCGATCTAGATGCCCATCTGGATGGGAGCCGGCGATTGGCTGGTCTAGCAGGTCGGGAAAATCCTTTTCCATTTGAGGCTTTCACTGCTATGGATTCCTACAATACAAATAAAGTCCATGATCTTACACATGTCACCTTTATCCATGAAATACATCAAAGGAATCATCATTGTGACCATCATCACCACCATCATCATAACAACAACAAAAGTATTCATGAGATTTTGTACTCATAGTTCCAACTATCCTTTCACCATATAGGTATTTTGCCTGTATGTATGTATGCTATGTGTGTGGCTGGTGCACACACAGGTCAGAAGAAGTTATCAGACTCCCTGAAAATAAAGTTACAGATGATGGTGGGTTATAAGATGCCATGTGGGAGATAGGAACTGAACTGGGCCTCCAAGGGAAGAGGAGCAAATGCTCATGACTGTGAGCCATCTCTCCATTTCCTCCAGTCCTGCAACTGGTCCTTCCTAATAAAGATGATATTCTTGCATCTGAGACAGGCAGTGAGTACAGACACAGGGGCTATTACCTTCCTCATAGCCAAATGAAAGCCTCATTGTTTATTGTTCCTTTAGATATTTAAATTTAATTCACAAGGCTTTAAAAAATAAAACAAAGCCTACAACATGTTCCTAATGATCTACAGTAGAATAAATGCCTCCCAAATTTCTAATCAAAGAAGAGGAAACATTTAGCATCTGTTTTTTAGTTCATGAGAAATTTGTTGGTTAATACACTTGTTTGTAAGTCTCTGGCCATAGGATTTATAGATTTATGGTTTCGGTGAAAATAAAAAGAAGTACAAAAGCCAGAGAATTATTTGAAATGCTGACTAATGATAATAAATTATGTTATTTAAATTACATATACAAAAGGGCATTTTGTATAAGTCTTCATAGAAAATACCAATTTGCTTGACCTCTCCCTTTACAATTAATGAAGAATGTGCTATGTTAAATGGATGAAAAGAATAAAATAAATACCCATTTTTGTTAATTTCCCTGCAAAAAAAAATCTATGACTAGCTTTTATTTTGAAGTTTATCTTCTACAAACAAACTTTTGTAGTAGATACAAGCTATTTACTACAAACTACGAAACTTTTGTTTAGTGCTCCAAACAAAAGATTTTTTAAAAATTTGTTTTAAATGTTTTAGACATTTAAAACACTCAAACAAACATTTAAAATGAGACATTGTTTTAAATAATTGTTGTACCTTCACACACACTCATGTGATCAACCCTATGAGGACACAAGCCAGATAATGAGAAAGTCTGAATCAACTATAACTGAAAAAAATTAAAAATATGTGTACTAAAATATTAAACCTTTAGAGTAAAACTCTGTAAATCAACAGATATATTCTGACATTTTAAAAAAAGAAATGAAACAATTTTCCTCGGGCTCTTGAAAGCATCTTATATCAACTTTACTTATTACTTATTTTTGAGGCAGGGTTTTCCTACATAGTTGTAGATGGCCAGGAAGTCACTTTGGAAACCATTCTAGTCTTGAACTCATAAAGATGTACCTCTCTGTTTGTCCTAAGTGTTGAAATTAAAGCCATGAGTCACCATTTGTGTCCTTCATATCACATATTTTAAAATAATGTACTAGGTGAAGTTTTAATACTACACCATCAATTCATATTAAGTTATTGCCTCACAGAGGGCCAAGAAGCTAAGAAGATGCCAAAATATGTCTACATCCTCCTTATATAATCTATTAAATGAACTGGCTCCGAGGCTATTGATGAAGGTGGATATAATCCCTGATTTCTCAATGGTGTTATCTTATTTGAATCTACTCTTTGCTCCACTTGCTGAAATCCACACAAAGCAAACGTTCCTTTCGACACATTTCTAAATATTGACTCTATATGATACCTCCACTTACATCAGAACCACATTTGGTCCAGTTATCCATGAAGCATTTTAAATTTTGCTGTCCAGACCCTGTTTCTGTCTCATAGGTTTTCAGCAACTTTTCCACAACACCATAATTTGATCTGGGATCAGCTGACCTTGGCCGACTAGAAAAATTGCTTGGTCTCCATTCATGCTCGTGGAACATGAGCTGATAGCTGCTGGGACTCACACATGGCTGCATTTGTTTGACCAGGCCTGTTGCAGATACTTTTGTAGAATTACTGAACACATTTTCTATGGGCATAGGCATGTGGTCACTAGTTTTCAAAACACTAGTCCCACTGTCTTTTTCTGACATGACATCTCTATGAACAGTAGCGATATCACAGAGATTGAGATTATCTGTTGATTCTGAATAGCTTTGACTTTTCTGTATTGCTTGACAACTTCTGTCTGTTCTAAATACAGTTCTGTTAAATTCATCAATCTTTGCTGCCAGCTTTTCATTTTTTGGAGTCCTTTCAAAATTACAGTTGTAACTTCTAAGTGGGTCTCTTTGTGTCACAAAGGTAAGAATGTCATTTTTCACATGAAGATCAAGATGAGATTTAGTAGGGTTTTCTGGAATCACCTTTTCCAATTTTGCTTTATTGGGGGTAAAACCAGCTTTTTGAGACTGCATGGACGGGCTCTCTTTTGTACCCATTAGACTGTCACATGACCATATATTAAGTCCATTGTCTTCATTACCTGTAGGCTTGCTTTGCATTTTGACTTCTGATATCAAAGGAGAAACCAGGGTTATATCTTTCAAACTTCTTTCTTCTTGTGGAAACAATGGAGGCTGCTCCAGAAGGAAATGAGGATTGCAATTCCTTTTATCTTGATTCTCATAGGCCACCCACCTGTGGAATAAATTTGCTTTCATTCTTTCCTGTTCTTCTTCAGAATACGAGCTGGGGAAATTCCGAGAGGTACTTCTTGGAGGAGGAATTGGTGGAGTCTTATTTTCTTGTAAATCAAGTATAGGGATTCCACAGGTTTTCATGCAATTGTTTTGTAGTCCGTTGGCACAGCTCAAATTCTTTTTCTGTTTTTCTTTCTCCAAATTGGTTGGAAGAATTCCCTGGCCATTACTATTCAAGTGGTCCCCATGAGGTACACTGATTGCATTTGGCATTTCCTGGAGAACAGAATCTGACTTCATCCTAAACAATGATAAATCAAGGTAGATTAATGACATTTTTTTTCCCTAAAATGAGCTTTTAACAGAAGTCATAGATTTAAAAAAATACATTTTTACTATAAAAGAGTCACAATTGGCTAAAACATTCTGTGTGTATAATTATATATGTGTGTACATGTATAGTGTAATATATTAGTAATGTGATTATATATATATAATGCGATATGTATATATCCACTTACTACAAGTCCTCTTTATTGATTTATTGTAGAATAAAGTCTTCAGTGTTACATTTATGAATCTTAGTCAGTTTTACTTAGTGTTGTCCCTTGGCTTTTCTAACATAAAACCTCATGCTAGATTCAAACTAGAAAGTGTAAAATCCATTTTTACTATAAAAGAGTCACAATTTGCTAAAACATTCTGTGTGTATAGTTATATATATGTGTACATGTATAGTGTAATATATTAGTAAGTGATTATATATAATGTGATATGTATATATCCACTTATCACAAGTCCTCTTTATTGATTTATTGTAGGATAAAGTCTTCTTCCAAGTTCCCAGTTTACAATGAACATGTGTGCCAGCCTACCTTCTATGGTTAGAGCGCTTTCGGATTTCCTCTTGAAAAGTGCATAATTCTTCACTAACCTTCGCAAGTTCTTCAAGAGCCTTTAGACACATAACACATAAAAGAGAACCACTGTTAGCACTCTGAAATGTAAGTACTTCTTTAGAAAGAGTTCCTGGCTGATCTGACCTTACTTACTGTGTTAAGGGCGACAGAACAATCTTTCCGCTCCTCAGAAGTACTCGTACCAACCCGTGCCTCACATGCCTTGTTTTCTGTGCCCATAAGATTCAGAAGCCCTACTTTGTTTTCTGTGAGTGTACTTTGTATTTTATACACTTGATTTCCTTCCCTGAAGAAGTCTCTTTCTTCTTTGCCTTCCTTTTTTAGATCATCTTGGTGATTCATCACTCTGAATCCATATTGTCCTGAATTGGAGTGATTTGGAGGAAACTCCATTTTATCTTGACTATGATCAAGATCAATGACCTTAGAATGTTCATTCATGTTCATTTTTCTCCTCAGCTTCACTTCTTGGCAAAGCTGTAAGAAATAAAATTTAAAAATTACTTTTTCAAATTTATTGATCAATATATCTTTTATTTTTTCTTTCCTTTTTGATCAATATATATTTTTAAAAGCAGAGTCTCACTGTGTAGTACTGATCTCAAGACCAGAATGGCCTCAAACTACCTGCCTCTGAGTAGTAAAAACAAAGGTATGTGCCACTATATCTAGTGTTGATCAACATTCTTGATAATAAGCAAATCATTTTGCGTTCTCTTTACAATATTATATACTACACTGGGATTAATGCTTGTGCATATAGATAGTGCCTCTCAAACAAGGATGAACTAGAACAGTTTGGTGAGCCATAAAGACTAGTTTTCATAGGTCAATGCTTGGATACCACATAATTCTATTTGTCTGATGAGAAATCAACTCATTGAAAAATAGAGTCTGGATCTATACAGAATGCAGAAGCACAATCAAAAAATTACAATGACCTGCATCAATTACTGGCTATTTTGTTTAACTACTTTCTGATATAACAAGAGTTTATCTTTAATAAACTCAAACAGTTTAAATATACAATCTTATGTAGCAAAATTAAATAACTGACATCATATAGTAAATTGATATATTCTTTATTCTAAGTAAACCTTTATTAATTATTCCCTTTTGTTAGTCAACTACATTTTTAAAGAGTGATATGTTTAATGCCACATGATATCCATTTTTTTAAAAAGTTATCTTTATGAATATTAAAGTTATTGCATCAGAGTTCTACATGATAAAATAGAGCCTGAAAGCTTGGATCATCTATCATCTCTGTTAATAAATAACAATAATGTCTGTTAATTATAATTATATAATTATAATTATCTATCATCTGTGTTAATAATAATCACAAATTAAGAAGTCTGCCTTAATAAAATCAGCAGATACTCTGTCAGTTCATCTCTAAAGTGAAGAAGGAAGTGGTGTTCTTTCTCCTGAGGCTTTTATCTTGCAAAAACTTATCACTTTTCAAAGCAAACCATCAAATAACTTTAAATCAAATACCTTTATATTTCACAAACATAATAAATGTCTGTAATAATAACATACTCAACATTTAGGCATAACTCTAGTTGAGAGAATATACATAATTAATACATTAAGGATGCATGATGCTTTTAGCTACCCAATACTGACAAAAATTTTAATCACTCAACTCATTGACTAAAGTAAGGTTATCATCAAACTACAGCAATACATTGTTTTGATGCCTATAAAATTATCTGTACTGAACTTCTGCTCTGTGTGAGTGCTATAAGGAACAACCCTCAAAAGTACCATTTTAAATTTCAGTTGTTAATGTTTGTGCTGTCTTCTTTTAAAAATTCCTGAATATGATTGGTATGGTGGTATTCACCTTTAATCCCAGCACTGGGAAGGCAGAGGCAGGTGGGTCTCTATGAGTTTGAGGCCATCTTGGTCTACAAAGCAAGTTTCTGGACATCTGGGGCTGTTACAAAAAAAAAAGTTTCAAAAAACAAAACAGAACAAAATAATCCAGAATAATAAAAAAAAAAAGTGCTGTATTTTCAAACTCAGGGAAAATTGTGCTCCTCAAGACACATGGCTTTTCATTTTGGATGGTAACTATATTGGGTTCTAGAAAGATAAACTCTTGTGTATTATATACAATCCCTTCTCCTGTATTCCTCTCATCCTTCAATTTTTATTTTGGTATAATTTACTTTAGGTGTAATTTTATGCCATTATATCTTTCCATAACTTCTCAACATACTTGGGAAATTAAACAATCAAACGAAAGACCCTAAAACCTGTATACTGTAATGAATAGAGAATTTTTTTGTTTGGTTTAGGAAATTTGTCCTACCTGATATTCAGTCCTTGAATGACCATTATGACAAAAGACTCAAGCAGAAAAGATTGCAAAGTGAACAAAAAATTTTAAGATTTGGGGAGTAGAATCTTTTCCTGGTGCATGAGCTGGCTTTTTGAAGCCTATTACATGTGGTAAACTTCCTTGCTTAGTCTTGATGTATGGGGTGTGATGGTGAGGGTGAGGGTGGAGTGGGTTTGGGGTTGGGTGCTGGGCTGTAGCTTGGTCCTACCTAAACTGAATGTGTCAGG
Organism: Sigmodon hispidus; assembly: GCA_004025045.1. Taxonomy (NCBI): domain Eukaryota; kingdom Metazoa; phylum Chordata; class Mammalia; order Rodentia; family Cricetidae; genus Sigmodon; species Sigmodon hispidus. The sequence continues at coordinate 17,456 of PVIH01011150.1, read as the reverse complement.
CCTTATTGACTCTCCATGGGAGGCCTTACCCTTCCTGAAGAGTAGATGTGGGTGGGGTGGGGAGGGCAGGGGGATGAAAGGCAGGAGAAAAGAAAGGGGAAACTATGGTTCATATATAAAATTAATTAATATAAAAGATTCAAGACTTCTATCAAATCAATATATCCATAATCATAGTTCATATGTAGATTATTCCAAGTTTCAAATGGTCTGATTATGTATACCCTGGATTTTTAATAGCAATTGCAATTAATGTGGACAGTGACTCAGCAGAGATGCACAAGCATCTTCATTCTGGATGCTGGATGCTTTCACTTGTTGATACTATTATTTAACATCACTGATGTTAGAGACCCACACTTGGGAGTCTATACTTCTCTAGCACATGACTCAATATTCTGCAAAAGTTTAATGCTATAATTAAGTAAATTTAAACAAACATACTCTATTTTTGAAGAATATATTTGTTAAACAAAAATACTTTATTATGATAATCATACAATTTCAAATTACTGATTTTTTAGTTTTACTTTAAAAAGAAAAAGGGGGTGGATTCTTTATAGCCTGGGGAAATAGTTCCTTGTGTTTTTCTCAACATTATTTTAATTTTGATTTTTTAAATTCTTTTTCTCATACCCCCTTCTGCTCCCTCTCCCTCTCCTTCTCTCAATCCTCTCCCAGCTACCCGCTTCATTCCCCAGAAAAGTCAAGGAATCCCAAATTGAGTCAATTTGGTCTTGCATAGCTGGTTGAGGTAGGACCAAGTCCCTCCCCCAAGAATCAAGTCTGAGAAAGGTGTTTTCCCACTAGGCATGGGCTTCAAAGAGCCAGTTCATGGACACAGCATAGACTCTGGTCCATGTGCAAGAGGCTCTAGGAACTGCCCATGCTTTTCAACTGCCACCTACATTCACAGGCCCAGATCCGTTCCATGAAGGTTCATTAACAGCGTGGGATTATGTACTACATGAGTCTCCCCATTATTATCCTGATCTCCACTCATGCAGTCTCATCTCCCTCTCTTCAGTTGGATCAGTAGCTCAACCTGGTGTTTAACTATGGATCTCTGTTTCTCAACATTTTTATCCTTCTTTTGTACACTATAGACTGTATATATATATATATACATTACTCATTTATTGTCTCAAATAATCCCTATGCTAGTCTGAAATTATAATCTTGATACTATGTCCTACCAATTATTATTTCTTGAATTTTCATCTTAGACTCTAGTAGTTGAACAGTCATATAGAATATATAGGTCACTTTTGGTACCATGACTCTGAAATAGGAGAATAACAAATTGATACATTACAGAGCAGCAGTTATTATTCCGTGGGTCACAACCACTAGGCTGACATATAAGTTAGTCTACATTTAAGATATCTACATTATGAGTCATAGCAGCAGCAAAATTAGAGCTATAAAGTAGCAAAAGTAATTTTATGATTAGGGTCATCACAATAGGATGATCTGTATGAAAGTGTCAGAGAATTAGCAAGGTTGAGAATCAATTCAAGGTCTTCATGTACATGTAAGTTTATAAAATAAATGCAGTCTCGGAGACTCCACTAGGTGAAGTAATGCAGATTTCAATCTAGTAAATGCCATCACACATTTATTTCTTTGGTGGAAGGTAAGAAACAAAGGTAGTTCACAATATAAAATGAATGTTAGCAGGATTTTCATATAGTGTGCTTAAAACAGCTGAAGCCATACCTCTTCGATCTTCTTCTGCATGACCTTCCACTCACTTTCCCATTCTTTTCTTTCATTATCAAACTGGTCCAGTAATTCCATCTTTTCCTTATGCCATCTGGTCTCCATGCTCTCCCACTGCTTCTACAGGTCCACACAGCTGTGTGAGTGTCAACCAAGGGGTTTCTTCTGTCTCTGCCTTCTCTTAGCTATATCTTGGAAGTGTTTGATTTGAAGTGGTCTCACTTGCCTTAAAAATAAAGCCTGAGATAAACATAAGAAAAACAAAACCACAAACATAAACAAAACAAAACAAAAGGCTGGAGGGATAGCTCTGTCCTCTGATATTTCAGACTAATATTTTAAAATATATATCGCCACACAGAGTCGAAGTTTATGTGCTTTCTAAAAATATTTTGTCAAGAGCCAATGACATAATTAAACTTTAGAAAACTACACACAAAAGAAGCAGATCTTCCCCATGTCAAGTGGGAAGACTATACCAAGACTCAAAGCAGCTAGACATCTTAAGAGGCTCATGGCTTAGCAAGAAACCATGCCAATCTTAAAAGTAAAAAAGTAATAATTTTATTTCTGAAATAAAATATAAAGTATCATTATTATTTTTGTGAGACACATTTTAAAACTCATTCATGATCTTTTTTCTTTCACCTGTACTATACATGTCTAGAATAATAACTCTAGGAAATGGAAGAAATGTTTTCTTTTTTATTATTATGAACAAAGAAGTCACACTTTCTATCCTTGTATATCCTAAATATTTTCTTATGTTACATTAAGTAGTGACAAAAATGACCTGATTGACAACATTCAGGATATGAATATTTAGGGTTTGATGACACATTTTAAAATACCAGGTATAGAAGCTAATAAGATGGCTCAGAACTTAAGATTCCATACTGCTCTTACAGAAGACATTCATTTGGCTCTCAGCCCCTTCCTGGGTGACTTACAGCTTTCTGTAACTCCAGCTTCAGGAAATCTAATAGCTTTTTCTCAATTCAGTGGCACTTACATGGACACATGCACATATTCTCTCTCCACACACACACACACAAAGTTAAAAATAATCCTTAAAAGACCAGATATAGAATTCTATTTTAGGCTTTAATATTTTATTTACTTTAAAGTGAGGATATTCATAGCATCACTATAGACTTATATAGTATAATAAATGTTCAGTAATTTTTGAAATTAAAAATCTAATTTAGTTTTAAGAATATCTTGCTTTATCTGAATAACATTTTATTAATAAAGTCTTGAATCTTTATAGAGAATAGAAAAGGTTATTAATAATGAATGATTTTATTTAAAATAATTATGCCAATAAGAAACATAGAATTATATGTAATTGAGCAGGCTCACATGCTTAAATTGTCAAGGCCCTAGGCTGATCTCCAGCACACATGTGTGCAAGCATGTATGTATATGCACACACACATGAAAAAGAGAAGAAAATGAAAACCAAACAAAAAACAAAACTCCAATTCTTCATTTACTAATCTATGGCCATAATGTCATAAACTTTTTGTTACTTGTGTAGTAGTAACAATAGTCAATGTTGTGGTGTTTCTGGTAGAATTAAGTCCACATGATTATGTATCAAAAACTGTTTCACATTCACTGAAGACAAATGCATATTAGATGACCATGAAAGATAATGTTATTTTTGTCAGGCCTCTCCAGTCAGGAATGCATTATTATAGGCTAGAAGAAATTGGAAACATAACTCTTTATTCAGGTTCTACTTCTTAAAAAACAAAACAAAACAAACAACAAAATTCTATTAAAGTGGAGAACTATATTTTCTAAAGAAACATTTACCAAAATGACACTTTGATAGTTTTTGCATATTTCCTTGGCACCCACTGCAGGCAATTTCAAACTTGGTTACAAACATGCACTCATGACCCTTGTGCCAGTCACCCATGTTCTGTTTCTAACCTCATTTTCGTCCCCATTACTCCTGGTTTTCTTTAGCTGGTCTTTCCACTTACCATGTCAAACCATGAAGCCATAACAAAATAAAGATCATAAAGAAATACAGAATTTGGAGTTTTGTTTGGATTGACATAATCTTTACTATTGTTGATTATCTAGTGATATTTTAGGTTCATGTAAAACCTGTTTCCAGGAAACACAGACTAGGTTTGTTTTGAGAATGAAAGACTGCTTCAAAGCTATCTGTAGCAAACTGTGAGCTGGAAGTATGTCAGTGGTTATAAAAATTTGCTTCTGGGACTTCTTTGAAAAAGTGGAGAGGTCTGAGACATGAACAGGAAGCTATAAATCTAACCAAAGACATTATACAAAGGGGGTAGGGTAATGATAGGATAGGCAGAAGAGAGGTTTTATGATAGTCCATGGTTTGTCCCCTGTTTAAAATTGGAAATACCCAGAAATCTTTCTCAGAATGAATTACTGCAGCCATGTAACAATGGGTGAAACTTTTCTTTTGCTGTAATTTCATTGAACCACAGACACCGAAGAGTTTAAAAATGTCAAGCACTTCTATTTTTATCTACAAGAAGATCATCCATAAATACTCAAGATGAGTTTTGTACCTAATAACAGGAGTATGCCATCCCTGGAAACAGTTGTGAAGGCCTGAATCCTCAGCTTCTCTTCAAAGTATCAAACTCGCCTGCTAGTGTTGCAGGACCAATATACACAGCCTCCTTTTTCTTGACCCAGAGTAAAACCTAATTTACAAAAGATGATGGCTACCACTGAAAACCAATGATTTGATGCTAAAAAGAAAACTTTACCAAAAATGTTTCTTGGCAGCAATATCTGCCTAATTTTGGGGGGGGGATTTCCTTAGCTTTGCCTGCATATTAGTCTTATATTCATATATATATAAATGTCTATCATAACACAGCAGAAGATATTACATTGTCCTCTAAAAACCAAGTATGTGGGAAGAGTAAACGACCAAGTGAGACAATGTGTAATAAGAATCTAACCACTATGCTACCACAATGAATTTTTGATAAGTGATGATTTCTTCCCCATTGTCTTTCATGTTCCCGTTTTCCCTTCATCCTTTTATTCACCCATCTCCATGTAACCCACTTCCTAAGGTACAACTGATTATTTTGAATTTTACTTCCTTGGAAGCAAGTCTAAATGTGTCAGCACTTATATTCCCTTTGATTGTGTCTCGACTTAGTATTTTTCAATTTTCTTAAGGATATATGACAAGTCAAGCATTTAGTGTGAAACAATTTGTTGCTAGCAAAACATTGAATAAGTATATAAAATTGCTTTTGTTATCATGCTTAATTACGTTCTTAAGATGTCAAGCTAAAGGGTGAGTTCTGTGGGGACAGAATGTTCTGTGATGAGAAGTTTCAGGGCCAAGTGGATCAGCACATTCAAAATTCAGATTTAGTGCTCTCCACTGAAGCAAATATAAAAGTTCTCTTTGTTCCTAGCTGTTACTTTTTCCCTCCCACAGATTCTGGCATCTTTGTGGGGGAGACAAACAGAGTTTTACATTCTGCATCCTCTTTCCCATATTTCCTTGCTCTCTCTCTCTTTCATTTCTGCTTTCCCAAATTTCCTTCACTATAGACCTTCACTAAATGAAATGGGAAAGAACAGAGTTAGCTGCATTTGTTGGCCACACGTGTGTCCCTCCCCCAGCAACCCTGAACTGGCATTGTGTAATTCCTACTTTTTAACCTACTTCTCCCCAAGGCTAGAAGCCAAGATTGAATGAGAATGGGCTGTGCAAGTATGGTGATAAGGAAAAGGGGAAATGGTTCAGCCTTGCTAGGGAGCAAAATTTAAGACTATTGAAAGTGTCTTACAGTGTATTAAATGATACAATACAAACTTTGATTAAAAACAACGACTCCTGGCTTGGAGCAGAGCATTCATTGCTGCCCTCTAGCCTGCTTCCACTGGTTCTGCCTCTCTTTGGCCATGGTCACACTTCTTTACCTGAGGCATGCTCAGTTATTTCTATGTCACAGTTATGACCGTTTCAAACTCCATCTTGTCCACTGAAAACTGTGTTTTGTTTTGTTTTCCAAGGTAAACCATACAGTTTTAGGAAGGCTTACTCTACTGCTACTTCTGCTTTAAGCGAATTCTGCTCTTAGTACTTGTTTTAAGAATTCTTATTTTCCTTTTGTAAGCATATTACTTTTCATATAATTTAAGTTCTTGATGCACATGGGGATATATACCCCAGAAGGAATGCTACAAGCAGCAGATATTACCAACTTCACAATTCCTACAAGAAATCATTTGGCTCGACGATTCTTTGCTCCTGATGAATTTGGAGGGATTAGGAAACTCCATGCCTATACTTCAAAGCCTGGCACCATTTGTTTCCAGCATTCTCTAGCTCACTTTCTAGGTTATTATTCAGCCAATTAAGAATTCTTATTCATCTTGTGCTGTTCACTAGCAAATGCATCCATTAGAGACCTCCCGATCTGACTTTGTTACAAGATTAAAAAAAAAAAAGTCACTGTTGTTCATTGCTATTCTGCATGCTCACTTCCTAACAAGGTCAAAGAGATACAGCACAACCCAAAATCAAAGAAATCAGTTTTGTTTTCTTATTTGATTACCATCTTATATTCTTGGCTCTTTGGTTATTCACTCATAATTTCAGTCTAAGCTATAGGCGCATCCATTTTAGTTTTCTTAATTGATGAAATACAGGCTTTGACTAGAAACAGAAATTTTTGGCTTGGGCAAGCAAAGATTTAAGAGTAATGACCTTGAGCAAGGGGTACTCTGCTGCAGTTTCTCAAAGACCTTGGTGCCTCTGAGCTCACGTTACAGAAACACTTATCCTGGAGTGTAGTATTCATCTTAGATGTTACTACTTTTTTTTTTTTTTTTATTAATGGTGAATTTCAAATAAAAGCAAACTCAGAGGTCGTAAATTTTATTTTGCAGATATTAAAAATAATTCATCCTGCTCAATAGTTAATGGAAACTAATGCTGAGGAAAATTTTTGCAAGCTACTGAGTTTTAGTGCAAAACACAGTTTCAGGGTGAGGATGGCAGTGAAACCCTCAGCAGCTGAACAGCTTCTTTCCCAAGTCAGTAGAATCCGTTATGTGCTCCGCCCACTGTCTTAACCAGACCCAGGCATCAACCAGTACAGAAGATACTGAAGTCCCGATACTTAAAGCCCATCCGTAGTCTAAAATGCAGCAGCTCAGACCTCCTGTATCCTGACATAATCAGTGTCTTACTTTCAAATTTGGCAGAAAAGAAAACAAACAAACAAAATACCTCCTCGTACTTGTGGGCAATCCTGCAGCAGGCCAGTCTCTGTGCAGTCTGTCTAACAACGGAAGAAGGAGGGGGCTGAGAGCCAGCTGTCTAAAAAGAGCAGCCTCAATAACTCCTTTTAAAAACAAAGTCCGTCCATCTCAAGAGCGATTCTGACAAGCCCCTTCGAAAACTTCACCATCAAAGGGCCACTCAGCTCAGTGTCACCACAGCAGCTGGGGCTGCTGTGACGTCAGGGACTTGGAGGCGGGGCCTTTAGACCACTGCTTCCAACCAAAGCCCTGAAACTTTAGAGCAGTTCACAGTCTGGGTAAACAACTCCAGATCCAGGACATTTTTAACTTTTATAATGAAGCCCAGCATTTTCAAACTTGCCAGGCGAGAGCTGCTAGTAAGTGGTCCATGATGATAATGGCCATATTTAGATTTCTTTTATTTGGAAAGTAAACTCATTTCTTGGGAACAAGAACCATCCTTTTTCTTCAGCCTCTCTCCCCTTAGTTAGTTACAGGATGTAGACCTCAATGTCTTTGTAACATTGGCCTGAGATAAAGTAGAAAAGCATATCATATAGAGTGAGAAGAAATCTCAACTATACATACACACCAACCAGCATGAGTCAAAAAAATCATGTGAAAAAATACTGAATGTCTGCCTTTACATAGAAATATATGAGCAGACTTGCATCGCTGTGATTCTATAAAAGCATTATGCGTGTATCTGTGGCATACTGATGTTTTTACATAGAGGAAATAGAAGCCACAGGAAAAAGATGATATTCCTTACTAAGGGAGGGCAAAAAAAAAAAAATATGAACAGTGAAATACCCAAATACTCAATCCCAGCTGAGGTATGCTACAATCTAAATACAGGGAAGATTAAGAGTACCGAGGTGTAAGTTGTCTAGAAAAGATCAAATAGGCCTATTTTGAAACATAAGGCAACTTTGTCTTTTCACGGTTTTCTCTGCTTTTTCTTTTTTGGTATATGTGTGTGAAAGAGTTTGTGTATATATTTAGCCTTACAGGTATTTGATGGTTTGACAGGCAGTAATGTCTTTAGGATAATTCTGAAGCTAATTGAGCAAATAACCCACACTCAATTTTAAGTTTGTTACTTGAAGTTTCCTGTATAACATGGTATTTAAAGCATGATATACTTTCATATTACCTTTTTGCCTGCTTCCAGGTACCATTTCATAGATAGCTAAATTGTTGAATGATGGTAACCTGCTCATGGCAGAAGTATACCGATTTAATTTTATCTCTAATTTAGTTATTTATGCAATATGGGTTTTATTTTGTAGCATTGGCTAGCCTCACTATTATAGCCCTGATTTGTCTCAGCTTACTATAATCCTCCTGCTTTGGCCTTTCAAGTCCAAGAATTATGGTCAAAAGCCACTAAGATCAGCTTATGTTTAAACTTCTTTTCCCCATGGAAGGACTTTGATATATGCAGAATAACTGAAAAGAAAAGGCTTGCTCAGGTTTAGAGAACCAGACTTCATAATTTCAACAGCAACAAAATCATAAAAGTTCCAGAAACAACAGCTGATTTTCATTGTGAGCAGCTTTATGCCAGGCTCTATGCTAAGGACTTTCAGTGCATCTTTGTGGTAGTTTACCCCATAGCAACTGTCTCCAAAGTTATTGTTAACCTGATCTTACTTACATCCATGACTTAGAGAGCTAAAGCACCCTGAAAAAGCTCAAGAAATGCCTCTGTGAGGTGGAGCAAGATTTGGAACTAGTTTCCTTAATTGGGGAGCCTGGAATTTTGCCACAAGGATCCAGGTTTCAGCTCTGCCATCTGTGTGAGTCTACTGCCTCTGTCTCTGCCTTAAACAAGCAAAAAGGATATACACTTCCTGAGGCTGTAAGGTAAGGAGATGCATAGTGGGACCGACAGTTGCTTCTGCTGCCTTGGTGCTGATGCAAAGAGGGGGGTAAAGGAGGGAGTTTGCTCAGAAACATCAGCTGAATTATCAAATAGCTCTTCTGTGGACTGGACTCTCATTTCGGACCACCCAGTTTCTGTGTGTTCACTGTAAGTCAACGTAAGACTTTAAAACTGGGCATGTCAGCTTAAGCCTGAGATTCCAGAACCTCAGAGATGAAGGCAGGAAGATTAGGAACTCAAGGTCAATCTCGGATACTAAGGGCATTCAAGCTAGCCTAGGCTCCATGTGATCCTGTTCTTCAAACAAGCAAACATACCCTCCCCCCCAACACACACACACAAACAAAAACTAAAGAGAATGAAGAAATAAAATTCTTTCCAACATTCTATCAGATAGCATCTGGCTGACTTAAAGAAGTTATGTTGTGCCATGGACTTCAGTCTCCCCAGTGCTTACTATTACAATGTCCCCTTTCTTGTGCTAATGAAAAGGTCTACAGGTAGTAGTTCCTCTTCCAGTTAAAGGACCTGTAGTATTTTTCATTATGTTTTATCAGTTAATTGTATTGTATGTAGATTTTGAACAAGAATCTACTTCAAGTTGAACACTCATGTGAATATCTATATTCTTGATTGATCTCTCTGTGTCTCTGTGTCTCTCTGTTTCTCTCTCTCTCTCTCTCTCTCTCTCTCTCTCTCTCTCTCTCTCTGGCATAGGTATGGAAATTAACTAAAGAGTACAAAGGCAACAATTGCTCAAAACACCTTTCAAGAGTTTCCAAACAATTCCATTTTATAAAGGGTAACTATTGTTATGTGCACAAATACATGACTTGAAAAGATTAATGATGGTGTGTACTCAGTTCCACAGTAATGGTGATGTTTTTAGTTATTAAGTTCTTTGATATTTTTAAGTAGGTGTTAGAATATTGAAACATTTTTATGGAAAATGTGGTGATTAATTGTGTAATGCAGATGATTGATTTGTAAGTCATTTGATTTCATATTAAAATAAGAAACACACCCATGTTATTGTACTTATTTTAGAAAGAATTTTATACTCACAATTTAGTAGCTGCTAATTCCATTTCTCAGTGTAACAGAATATACAGGAGTAATCTTATTAAAAGGAAATGGAGAAGCACAAGCTGCTATTAAGAAATAATACAGCAAATTATTTTTAAAAAGGATTGAAAAACATTTGTACTAATGATAACATTACCCACAAACTAGAACATTTTAGAAAAGTGATAGAGGGATTCTGAACACATAAATGGCACCAGCAGGTGTTTCCAGGGTTACAGAATTTAGAGCCAAAAAGAGCCTCTGAAGTCATCTAGCTAACCTTCTCATTTTACAACAAGGAAAGAGGTCGTGGTTGTGAAGTTGTCTGCTCAAGGTCACAACACTAATGAAGCCAAGAATAGAATCCAGGACCTTTCATTCCCATTGCAATGCCCTGAACATAAGATTCTAGCCACTTCAAGAGAAAAGAATCAAGATAAGGAATAAGGACTTCAGTTGTGACTGAAGAATAAGTTGTTGTTTTCTGGCTTTGTCAAATTCTGTTTTCTTCTATGTTGAATCAAGGGAGGTGACAGTCTCTCCATCAAGTATGACATAAAAGTCCTATAACTGAGAGTTTATTTTGGTCATCAGGGTTTGGAGCCTAGGGAGATATAAGTCATGTAAGCCTAATAGCCCTAGTTAAATCCCTGAAAGCAAATTTCAAAACCAGGATAAGCTTGTGTGCATCTGTAACGCTAGCCCTCCTGTGGAGAGATAGGAGGCAGAATTAGGAGAATTGTCCTGAAGTGAGTAATGCATGGCATAGCTGCCAAAACTAGATACTCGTGCCAACAAGGCGAGATGTGAGAAGTGAGTCCTCCAAGGTGTACTCTGACCTCTGCCTATGTGCTATGGCATACATATGCCTGTGCATGTGAGCACACACACACACACACACACACACACACACACACACACACACAGAGAGAGACAGACAGACAGACAGAGACAGACAGACAGACAGAGACAGGGAGGAGGGACACAGAAAGGGAGAACCCACAGAGAGAGGGGTGTGTGAAAAAGACATAAATAAAATGTTCAACTTGTGTCCTTAGCTATAAAATAAAAATAAAAATTCTGGACCAAAATACAAAGTCATAAGAATTCTAGCTGAGTAGCTAAAAAAAAAAATTCTGCGTATAAATTCAGCAGTGTGACTTTAAGCATGTCATGACACTATCTATAGTTTTCTGCCTGCTGGATGATCTTTAAGCACCCAAAGTAGTTATTTATTTACTCTCTTTGAGCCTGGACAATTCTGGCTGTTATAGGACTGGGGAGCATCTGAGTTCATTATTGTATAGTTTTTTCTTCCTTCTTTACCGTTCAATCATATTTAATTGTGAAAATGGTACCACGTTTTTATTTTCTTTAGAAATGGCATAAAAACAACTGAGGCAAAGAAGGACTTTGAGGAAAAAAATGAAATAATTCTTTTTATACTAATGTTGGAAGCTACACTATCACTAATGTTTTACTACACTAATTCCTTCCAGAAGACTGTCTGCCTTGTATAATTTCTTAGTGTACATGACTTCAACTGTTCAGCAAGCTCTTCAACCTTAAATTATCTTTATAACTCATAAAAAGAAATATCTGAGATATTTCAGTTAAAATTTCACCATAAAACACTGATGAGAAGCAACAATATTCCTGCTCAAGCTGTGGAGACTTCAAGAATAATATGAATCCACACACTTCAAAACCTTTCAACTCTAGAATAGCTCCAGAAATGGGGTCTACAACATGACTCTTCACATCTGTGAAATAAACCAACAAACAGATGTGGGAAATTTTTCTGAAAGTAAAGTATAGCGTTCCACCCAGGGACTCAGCTTAGTGCTGCAGCCAGCCAGCCATAGCTCACACTGCTCAGAGATTTATGCTTAATTGAATATCAAAGCTGGAACATTCTTCTATTCTGAATCTTTAAGTCAGATCATCCAGTTTGGAGGTCCAGGTTTCTGATCCCCCCCACACACACCTCCTTTATGTTCTCTGTATCTTAGATGAGCAGAATTTTAAGTGTTTGTTAATGGGATAAAAATAACTTAGATGTATATGAAGCTCTGACTCTGGGTAACAGTTGGAATAGCTACACAAAGAATTTTTTTCCCTTTAAGTTTCATACTTAGAATATTACATTTCATCTAGTGCATTATTGTTCCAGTGTTGAATCTCTTTCCCTAGAGTCCTGGGATGCTGGCTCTTTCTTCTATTCCCAGGTCTGGCAACACATTGATAATTTTTTTTAGTCAAGCATATCTGTCACGGAGCTTATATATAGGCACTTCCAGATGTAAGAAATAGTTCATAGAAACACCTTTAACTCTCATTTTATTTTGAGTGCTGGTGCAAATTCTGAGTAAAAAAGTAACATCTGAGAAATGTGTTAATAGAAAAACACATTTCTTTAAGTTTTAAAATTTTGTCATATACACATATTGTTATATTATTTACAGATTTGTGACTTATTGATAATGACCTTAGAATCAAAATAAATAATGAAGGGCTTCTGCTAAGGTTAGCTATTCAGTCTTCACCACAAGAGGGAACCCTTAGTCACTTCTCTGTTAGTAAGTCTGGAGGCCAAGCCTGGTTCAAATAGGCCATTTAGGGAGTATGATTTGGAGAAACAGGAATTAATCTATAGTATTCTAAAATATGTATAAACCACAGATATCTGCTAAAAGTGTTAGAGTTACTGCTCTTAGGCAGTAACATTATACTTTCCAAAGCTGTCTGCTAAAATGGTAGTGATACAGGAAGCCACTTGCTGTTTCTTCACAGCTGGTACAGCAAAGAAGAACCAGTGCCATACAGAAAAGAGACTGACAGGAAGAAAGTGGGCTAACTATTGATAGGCACTTGGAGCAGTTACCTGTTTTATTATAGGTCATGCATGACAAAAAACAAAACAAAACAAAACAAACACCGCAATGACTGGAAAGGGGAAGCTGAGTGGGAGCTTGATATGGAGGCCATCATGGAAAGGGAGAATAATTATGGGATTGTTGCTGAGAAAGTCATAATGATGACATCACCCTCTTCAGAGTAACCTATGGACCTAATACAATCAGGGCATTTCTACAGCTGCCATAGTCATCCCTCAAAGCAAAGGAATCTCAGCGAGTCCATCTGATCTTGTAAACATAGTACTCTGAAGGAAAGCTTGTCTGCAGATATCTCAGACATCCATAAAGAGAGATTACAAACTTGTAGTATTTAATGGAGAGATCCTTTAGTGCCTTATATACAGTAGGCACTTACCTGCCAAATAGCCCATGTCTGAACCTTATAGTATATTGTGGTTCCTGATGCCTTTGAAATAATTTGCACCATCATATTCTTGTAGCTTTGGTTTTTTGTTTTTTTTCCTAATGCAGTTATTGGGAACCCATTGTAATATTTTGAATCTACTTGATTCCTAAAAATTCAGTAATTTCAAACAAAGAATCAATTACATTTCTTCTAAAGTCAGACGAGAGACATGAATTTATCTTCTGTAGTGTATTCTCACAGCAATACTGTAATGTCCAAGACTATGGAGATGATCACTTCTCTCCAGCTTTCTCCTTTGCCTGCTTCCCCATGGCTTTGTCTTCAAGAAGTAGTCCAAGCATGTGAGAAAAATGAGAAGGCCCTCCTGACCCCAGTAGATTATATACCTCCAAATGAAGGTGCCTAGTTTCAAAGGAATCAACTGGACTCCAGACAAAAGTTAATTTTGGTACACTGTCATGGAAAAACTCTACTTTGGAAATTCTAAATAATTGATATATTTTTAAAAGTGTATCTGCGGGTTTTTTTTTTCTGTTTAGGAGTTAATACTACATGAAATATCACAAGGCTTTTAAAAAATAACAAAAACTATATATAGTCATAAAAAAGAATGACAAACTATACATAGAACTAAGTTGTTGGATTAATATACAAAAACCATAATATATATTTTTATGTGTATCTCTCTGTATGTATACATATATGCATATCTATCTATGTATATATACATATATGCATATCTATCAATCTCTATAGAGACACACACATATATAAATGCATACATATATGTATGCGTGTTTGTATAGAGATAGATACATTGATAGAAGATAGATAGAGAGATAGATAGATAGACAGCTACATAGACAGATGGACTGCATTAGGAACATGACAGGAATCATTTGAGTCTATGCCTCTGCAAATTTTCAGAAGGGCCATCGTGACTTCCTCCTTCCTGACTAGCAATACAGAAGCACTTGTAGAAGTATCTGGGATGCTACTGCATTTATCACAGTATATGTGGGACATGAAGAGTTCTTCCACTGTTTCTCTCTGAAATCTTACAAATATCATGAGGATATTAGGACACATTCACAAGCTGTTAGTTCCATCAAAATGTATATGTAATCATATCCCCTACCCTAAAGCAGATTACAAACAGATTCAAAGCTTATCTCCCTGTACCTTCTGCCTTGTAAAGAGGCTTCTAGGAAATAGGTCATTATGGATACTGTTTATGGTACCAAATTTTATTATTTTCATAAAGAGTTATCTTTTTTCTCATTTTATTTTAACCCTTTGCTACTTCCTATTAATTCCCTACAATCAATTATGGCACCAGATTCTACCAGGTGAAGCTGGGTCATAGCTCTTTGAGAATGTGGCCAAAACACATGGACTTTAGAAGCTGGGCTAAGCTGACAGACTAACATTCCAAACTTCAGTGGTAGATAATTAAATAGCCACAACCCAGCCCACCACATAAACTGCACATTCCTGGCTTAGCACCAAACTTTTTTTTGTTTAATGAGTTTCAGTCATTTTTATTTAAAAATAACCAAGTAGATTCCTGTTTTTTTTTTCTTAAACCTAGGCTAAATTAACAAAGACTCTTCTTCCTATGCCCAAGAATCTGCCATAGAAGGGAATCCTCTGCAATGATTTTTACTTTAGAAAATGATTTCCAGCATGATTTTTGAGTAACATAGCTTTGAATATAAAAATAGAAGATACTTTGTCTCAACAACTGGGAGGTTTTTGTGAGGTTGATCATTTAAAACTAGCAAAAATAAATTAATTACATTGAACAAAGTAACAAAGATAGGGCAGCAATGAGATCAAAGACCCAAATGGAAAAGTGTTTGTGGTGGAGGAGCGAGATGCTGAGGAAAGGGGAAAACTAGGGACTCCTCACAGGTCTTGGGCACCAGCTTCCTTAACTTTTCTTCTCAACTCTAGGTATTAGGTTTACAGAAGAGCCTCGTTATAAGAAGATTGGAGAAAGGCCACTTCGTAGGCAGTTTTCTGAGTCCACCTTCCTCTCTCTGGCTCACGGGCACATTTTCTCTTTGACACAGGGAATTCTGATCATCCAACTTTGATGCACTTATTATACACCACATCTGATCTCTCTCTCTCTCTCTCTCTCTCTCTCTCTCTCTCTCTCTCTCTCTCTGTGTGTGTGTGTGTGTGTGTGTGTGTGTGTGTGTGCATGCGCACATGCGCATGCACATGTATACATGCTGAAGCACAAGCAGAAACCTGGCTCTGTCAAGTTAGAAGTAACTTTTTTATAATTCACTGGGGTAGTAAATTTGCATCCTAAAGTTTAGAGCTGTTGTGTGAGAGAATCCAAAGCCCCCAGAATATGCACTGGTAGTTATAAAAGACCTGTTTCAGTCTTCTGTTCCCTTCCAGTGTGTTATGAGAGTTCTATCTATGGAAGGCATGGCTAGGAAGTAAGAGTCACATGAAATTCTTGTATAAACATCAGTCTTATGAGTTCATATCAATACTGGTGGGACCAGGATAAACATGACTGCCAAACATTATCTAAAGATAATGCTATTTGGCTAGCTCAATTAACACAAGTCATTGCTGAAATACTTTCACTACGACTACAGATATTTCCAGTAACTTTAAGAAAGCCTAAGGATTTTGGTGTTATTGGATCATTGTAAGGGTTTGATTTACGGTGCATATCTAGTTATCTGTGAGTGTGACTGACTCTGTACTCACATTCTATTCCTCTTGGTTCTCGTTGCCACATTAGTATTTCTTGCGTCTTCTTTGATTTTATTAGTTTTGAGAAATTGTATTAGTAAAGGGAGCTTTTCTTTCTAAAAATTTACTTTTATTTTATGTGTATTTATGTGTATGATTGTTTGCCTGCAGGTCTGTATATGCATCACATGACTGTGGTCCTGGCAGAAGCTAGAAGAGGGTATTGGGTTCCTTGGAGTTGTAGATAAATAGTTATGAGATGCCATTTGGGTGATGGAAACAAAACCTAGGTTCTCTGCAAGAGCATTTTAAGCCTCCTCTCCAGTCCCACCTTTAAAAATGCTACCAGCATTGTAGAGAACTTCCCAGTCATTGTGACATCTTGAACCACTCTCATGTATTTATTTCCAGAGGCTCCACTGTTAGTTGAGAACAACTGCTTGGCTATGGGCCCTCTGGCTTCAAGTTCCTTAGACATTTCAGGCAAATTTCAATTTCAACCCTTAAACACTTATGTTCAGTTCTATTTAGGTTGTGGCTTAGAGAATTACCAATAATCTAGCAGACGGATTTGATTTTTTGAGGTGTGTGTTGTTGTTGCATGGCTAGCTGGCTTTGAATCAGACTTTCAAATTGTAAACCAACCTCACTTCAAATTAGCCATGGACTCCTGCCTCTATCTATGCTATGTTTGAAGGCTTGTGCTATTAACATGACCAAGTAGAGAATTTTTCTCTTTTCCTTTTTAGGAAAGCCTACCTAATTCTTAGCTATTTAAATTTCAAGATTAAAATTCAAATGTGGTTGGGCATATATTTCTATGATAGAGCATTTGCCTGCCATATAGAAGACCCTGGGTTCTACTTCCAACACTGAAAACCAAGAACAAAACACCTAGTCGAACAAATTCTATTTGTTGACTGATTCCAACTGCTGGTAAACCATTCATCAAGCATGCCTTTTTCCCTCCTTCAGAAACATAAAGTAAACAAAAGTACAAAATTATCCCAAGCAAAGACAAAGATAATGGACATGAAGAGCAGTTAAGTTGAACTTTTCAACTATTATACATTTTTTTGAAAGTAAGTGTATTTCTATTGTGCGGCATGTTTGTGTGAATGTATTTGTTGTATGTGGTGCATTTGCATGTGGAGTGTATTGGGAATGTGGAGTGTTTGTGTGTGTGTGTGTGTGTGTATGTGTGTTTGGTATATAACGAGAGTGTGCAGGTACGTACACTTATGAGGGTCAGAGGGGAATGCTGTGTGTGTGTATGTGTATTGTGTGTCTGAGTTACGTGGTGTGTGTGTGTGTGTGTGTGTGTGTGTGTGTGTGTGTGTGTGTGTGTGTGTGTGTGTGCTGGATGCATGAGAGTATGTAGCCAGAGGAAGATGTTGAATGCCCCATCTTCACTTCCCATGCACAGTATTTTATGTAAGTTCTAGGGATGCAAAATTGAGTTCTCATGTTTTCATAACAATTTTTTTAAATCTACTTAGCC
>PVIH01011149.1:0-70851 GCA_004025045.1 Sigmodon hispidus | reverse complement strand
CAAAACAAGGTAGAAAGGACTTTGGGAATATCCTGCTTCTCAGAAATGTCTTTCAGATATGCTAGGCCTATAGACTGAAGATGGATGCTTAAACAACACAGAAGAACTTTTGGTGACTGTCCAAGCAACCAGCTGGTTCATTCTTTACATTTTTGGAGGTTCCTATTTGCTTAATATTATTTCCTTCTTGGGTGTCTGAGAAATTTGAAGATGAGATAGTTAATAGTTATAGTTATCTAGTGACAGTTTTAGAAAAGAAAAGCTAAAATAAGTTTAAGAGACATAAAAATATAGTTTTTAGTTAGTAATACAAGTTAGATACAAAGTAGATTACATACAATCCTTTGAACTCACCAAAATAGGATAAATAATGGAATACTTTCTTCGAATCTGTTAATGAATACTGGACATTTCTTATGTAATTATTGTTTGTATATTATTGTATATAATTATTGTACCTATTGTATATGGTCTTTCCTATGTTAGTTATAACTTTTTTATTTTTGACACAAAAGAGGATATGTGGATATATATTACACATTTAATGAAACCTGAATATTGGGGAGAGAGCACTCAATCAAATCCTAGGCAGACAGCTCAGGAAATTCTTAAACCTTGAATACAAAGATAAACAGCTGTGTCAGTCACACTTTTAATCCCAGCACAGGGAAAGATGGAAGTGGTGACCTTCACCCTTCATCCCACAACTCCAGAGACAGAACTTCTTCTGTTTCTGTGAAATCAAGGCTACACACCTTTAATGCAAACCTGGTTGGGTATTTAAGGGCTTGTAGAAACCCAGAGAAAAGAGACTGGCAGAAGTGTCTGGAAGAAGCAACCAGGAGTGAGGCTGAGAAAGTTGCAAGACAGCTGGGTGAGAATTGACTGTGGTGCTTCCTCTCTCTGATATTTCAGCCTTCCCCCGATATTTGGCTCTGAGTCTCATTTGTGATGCTACAGATAAAGATGTTTTAAACTATCTCAGTTACTGATCTAATGTCTGCCTGCCTGCCTGCTGCCATGATGGTAATGGATTCTAACCCTTTGGAATGGAACATTGAACCAGAAATTAAATACTTTTTTATAAGTTGCCTTTATTGTGGTGTTTTGACACAGCAACCAAAAAGTAACTAAGACCTCTGGTGTCACAGGAATATTGTATTGCATGTAACACTAGCCCTAGAAATGATCAAAATTCAAAGCACAGTTTTGAAGAAATAGAAATTGCTTTTGTGACATCTTTGTGTGTGTTCTCATTTATGTGTGAGTAGGTAAACATATGTGTAGGTGAGTGAGCATTCATGTTTGTGTTCATGCACAAGGAGCCAGAGGTCAGCTTTGGGTTTTGTTTCTCAGGCACCATTTGTATTGTGTTTTTAAGACAGGATCACTGTTCATTGAGACCCAAGGATGCACTTGTCTCTCCTCTACATTCTTTGGATTATAAATTCCATGTCTGGCCTTGTTTTCTGGGTTCTGGGGATCAAACTCAGGCACTTATGCTTACAGTCAGGCACTTGTGCTTGTAAGGCATGAGCCTTACTAACTAAGGTACCCCAGCCCCCTTTTGTGTTATCTTAAGATAGAAAGACTATCATTTGAGGCCTGTGCCGTTCCTTAAAACAGGAGCAGTTTTACTTCTACTGTTACTCACTGCTTTTTAAAATACTTTAGCTATTTAAGTTGGTCATTTTTATTATAATACTTTTAGAATACTTAAAATCCTTAATGAAATAAAGTGTTAAAGAGAGAAAAACTAATAATAAGCTTGGGGCAGGGTTCTAGAAACTTCTTTTCAATCTGAGCTGTTTTAATCAAGAGACAACTAACTATAGATTTCTCTTTATTTTTACCACCTTACATTTCTTGTTCTGTCTATGCTGATACTTGACATTTTTGTGTGGCACTTGACTGAAAGCATTTCCCAGGTCTAAATTAACAAGGCTGTCAAAAATTTGGAATAATTATCTTAATGACCAAAAACCAGAAGATGCCAATATCTCTTCTACTACTGACAATTTCTGTCTATATAGCATCTCTGTTCATTTTCACTTCTGTTATTTGTTTTGTTGCCTTTTTTGTGTCTGAGCTGTATGGGTTTCTTATGTACTATAGATATTAACTCATCATCAGTTGTGTATCCCAGCGTACTTTGGTGTAGCATAGGCTGAATTCTCATTTTCTTGGTTGTCTTCTTTTCTGTTCACATATGAACTGAATCTTGCACACAGAGTTCATTCTTACTTTATGAGAAGATAGATTTTTAAAAGGTGGTCCTGTTAATATCCCTATCCTTGATTATACAAGCAAACAATAATCTAAGTGCTGCTTCTGTGAAGGTCTTTGCAGGTTGAATTAAAGTCCTTAACCAATGGACTTAAACTATAGAGGTTACCAGAGCAAACCATGGGTCCATCTTTTGGAAGCTTCAACAAGACAGGAGAGAAAGGAGAAGACTAAAGTAGTGGAAACATAAAAATGAGACTATTGGTTTGAAGACAGAGGAATGAAAAGGAATGTAGAGGGTTTACAAAGTTTAAGCCCCACTATCACCAACAAGGCCATGGGAAAATGTTCTTTTATCCCCCACTGACCCTGAATAACAGCAAGCCTGACCAGCACCTGCACTTTTGTCTTGTGAGACACTAACAAGAAAATCCACTTTAGCTTCAAAATTCTGACCCACAGAACTGTTTAATATATGAGGACTATTACAAGGCACTAGTTATAGTAATTAGTTACAAGGTATAAAATAATATCCTAGTCATATACTCATATATCATATGTTTATACATGTCTATCCTCTTCTCTGTTTTTTATAAAATCTTGCACACATTTTTATGTTACTTTAGGGTCTTCATGCATCCATCTTAGGACCTAACTAGTAGTTCATAAATGGGTGAATTAGAACATATTTAATAAGTACCCATTGCTGATCCTTTGGCTTCCTTTCTATTTTTGAATACGAATACTTTGTGTGTGTGTGTGTGTGTGTGTGTGTGTGTGTGTGTGTGTGTGTGTGTGTATTGTGGGAGGGTGTTAGTGTACACATGTGTGTAGATGCAACCAAAAGAGAGTATCAGCTCTTTGGAGCTGAGAGTTATGGGCAGTTCAGTGCTCCCATTGTGGGTGCTGGGAAGTAAACCCTGGTCCTCTGAAAGGACAGCAAGTGCTCACAATCATTGAACAATCTTTCCAGGTATTTGTTGTTGTTGTTTTTTTCTGAGAAAAAGAATATATTCATGTATCTTCCTAAGGATGAATTTTGAGGATAGTCAAGAAAGATTTAGAAAGTAGAAATGCTGGGTAAGAAGGCATAAGGTATTCATGGCCACATGGTTCATTCTGTGAATGGCCAAATCGATATAACCTTCTCTGGAGCTGTTCAGGCATTACTATGTCTGCAGATGGACATCAAATTGTGTGAAGGCACATGTCTGAAGCAGTAGAAAACTGCAAACAAATGCAAAATATATCAAGTTGCTTTTATTTTCCCCTTTCCATATTTTTCTATATTGCTGTAGTCCCAGGCTCACACCACATTTTTTTCTTTGGCTGCTATTTAATGATTTTGGGCATTTCTTCTTTGAAGTGGCATTTCTCTGTTTGTCACAGTTTAGTAGTGATGGCACCATGCTAGCTGCTAAGAAAACCCAAGACTATAAAAAAGACATTTTTTTGAGTAGGTTGACATCAAAGTGCCAGATCATCTTCCAAATACAAAAGATGAATCAGAAGTGCAGATGAGGAGAGAGTTTCATGAAATGTCTATGTAGCCAGCAAAATAAAATAAAAATAAGAGGCTGATTCTGTGATGCAAAAGTAGAGGTTTCCTGTGTGTTACAGCTTTTTAATTACTGAGCCTTGAACAGCATGTATCTTAAAGAGATAACTGAAACAGATCTAAATCTCCTTGGGTGCTTATGTACAAATTTCTTTTCTCCGTGTTATGGGTAAATAGCCGACAAAAAGCAGCTACCGGAAGAAGGGTTTATTTGGACACACAGTCTATGAAAGGTACTGGCTATCATGGTAGGGATAGCATAGCAGCAGGTGTATAAGGCAGCCTCTGACTTTGCATTTGAGAAACAGAATGACTAGAAAGGGCTATCTAACATCAAGGCCCATTTCAATGACCCACTTCCTACAGCAAGACTGTGAGACCTTCTGAAGCCTGACAACCTTCCCTCACAACATTTCTAGAGGCACCAAGTATTTGCACACATTAGTATATGGGGCAAGTATTCACACACATTAGTCTATGGGGAAAGCATTCACACACATTAGTCTGTGGGGCAAGTATTCACACACATTAGTCTATGGGGCAAGCATTCACACACATTAGTCTATGGGGCAAGTGTTCACACACATTAGTCTATGGGGCAAGAGTTCACACACATTAGTCTATGGGGCAAGTATTCACACACATTAGTCTATGGGGCAAGCATTCACACACATTAGTGTATGGGGCAAGTGTTCACACACATTAGTCTATGGGGCAAGCATTCACACACATTAGTCTATGGGGCAAGTGTTCACACACATTAGTCTATGGGGCAAGAGTTCACACACATTAGTCTATGGGGCAAGTATTCACATACATTAGTCTATGGGGCAAGCATTCACACACATTAGTCTATGGGGCAAGAGTTCACACACATTAGTCTATGGGGCAAGCATTCACACACATTAGTCTATGGGGCAAGTATTCACATACATTAGTCTATGGGGCAAGTGTTCACACACATTAGTCTATGGGGCAAGTATTCACATACATTAGTCTATGGGGCAAGCGTTCACACACATTAGTCTGTGGGAACAATTCACACTCAAGCCACTATGATCTTCACTTAGTTTCTTTGCTACCAAAGCACCAGCTACAGATGGTAACTTCGAACAACAAGAATTTATTTTGTTGCCTCTGGAGGCCAACAATCAGAAACACAGTACTGGCAGGGCATATTCTCTATGGATAAATCCATCCAGCTTCTGGTGGCTCTTGTGTTGCTGGCTTCCCTAAGGTAACATCACTGTAGTAATTAACCTGCTCTCCACTACATCACTGTAGTGTGCCTTCATCCCTAGACTGTGCCTCTCAGCCTCTCTCTCTCTCTCTCTCTCTCTCTCTCTTTCTCTCTCTCTCTCTCTGTCTGTTTGATAAAGATATTGGATTTATAACAGGATGATCTTATCATGAATTCTTATTTTTTAAACTTTATCTATTTGATTTTTTATTATTTGCCTTGGTGTTTGCCTGGAACTGGAACTACAGACAGTTGTGAGCTGCCATGTGGGTGCTGGGAATTGAACCCCAGTCCTTTAGAAGAACAGTCAGTGCTCTTAACCACTGAGCCATCTCTCCAGCCCCTCACCATGAATTTTTTAACCAATTAGATTTATGCAGATCCTTGTTCCACATCAGGCATATATTCAAAGACCCTAGGAATTCAAATGTAGACTTAGTCTTCATGGGTCTAAAACATCTGTCTACTATAGTCCTTAATTTACTATGAGTCTGCTTTCTGGTATTTGTTCCTAAGAGATAATTTATGACTCATTATTAACTAGTCTGAAAATATTTTTAGAGCGTAGTTAAGCACATGATTATGATGGAGAACAGCTTTCCTTGATGGCGCCCCATAGTTCAGCTTCCTCTCCCTCATCTACATGGGTGTGGAATGCTATATCTGCCCTCTGTGCAATAAGCATATACTGAAGATTACCCACTCTAAAGCATGCACAGACATTAGAGAGATAGCATTTGCCTATTTCCATATATACATCTTTCAAGATGGCTGCTCTTGTGTACATCCTCCTGTGTGGCTAACTACCCACACACTGCATTCTCAGAACCATTCTCTATGTCACTTGAATTTGAAATAAGGTATCTTGCATAGATTTGATCTTTTCCTTTGTAATTCATAAAGTGTGTGGAGACAACAAATGCCAGTTCACGAACATCTGATTTAAATATAAATTAAATGGGAGCGTATATATCTACCCGATATAAAGCCTCAGTGCCGTGTCCCCTGTGTTCACTCATCTAGGCAGGTTTTAGTTGTGCCTCAGGCTTCCCCATTATCTCTTCTCTGAAACTTATGTAGGACTACATAGTCAAAACTGTAAAGCTGAAAAATTCCATAGCCCAGGCTCTCCTGCAATCCTGGGCAAATTGGGACCAGGACTCTGGTTTCCCCAGAGCCTGATGGGCCTATGGAAGAAAGATCTAGCAATACCATATCTGCAGTCCTAAAGAATTCACACTCTCTGAGATGGCTTATGTCTACCCTGTGTGAATTCATTCATATTCCTAGCTTTATCTTCATACCTTCTGAGAAGCTTGGTGGCTTCTGACTCAGGGGAGTCAGTGCTCTGGCCTATTCTCATTACCAGCAATACCTTGAGTTGGCTATTAGCTTCATGGTTTCAAGTATCCAATGCATTTAATAAAATGGCTGATTTGTAGTTTCCACAGGCATTTCTTTTTTCACTGTAAAAAAGAGAGTCATGGCCTCTTATATCACTACATTTTCCAGCTGAAATAAGAAGTTGTCTTAAGCATTTTAATAACCACAGGTGAAGCAGATAAATGTGGGTAAGAGTGGTAGGTCTTTGGGCATGGATGATCTTGACATAAGCACCCAGGGAGTCACAGTGTTCAGACAGACAGATGAGCGAGTGTTTGGGTGTTCTTCTCCCATTTGTCTTCTTTACCAGTGTCAGTAATATTTTTTAATTTTCTTCAATTTTTTTTATATAAGTGTTATTTGTTGTTCTCTATTAATGAAATAATTTAAAGGAAGATGGAATAAATTAGGCAAAACTAAAACCTTTTCTAAAAATCTCAGACTTATAGGACAGTTGTGGGATTTGCTAGTGGTGTTTGCAATGTGATCTGATATGTATTTGATACTTGGAGGAGATCTCAGGCCACTAGATGACAGTAGGTGCTGGGTACAGAATGAACACTGGGACAGAAGAAAGGGCTGCTTGATGAGTGGCCGGCCGGGTGGCACATAACCAGGGCAAATGCGTGGCCCCACATCTCCTGGATTTTAGATGTCACCTAACTTGCTTGGAAAATGAGCAGGGACAGTTCTGAGCCACTCTTTTGGGGCGGGGGAGGGGCAGGGGGCGGGGCAGGGGAGGCTCACTATCCCTGTCAAGGCTGCCTCATTTGTCAATGAGTCAAGGGTGATAATCAGGCTTGGATGGTTATACCAATTTGTTTATTTTACACACCTGCTAAGTAAGCATAGGAACAAGTCCATTGCTAACATGTCAGCCAGATCCCTATAGTCAATTCTGCTTCTTTCCTTCCTTAACTTTCAACCTCTGGAGTCACTTTGTGCTGTTAAAAAACTATCTGAGGTGTAACTCATTGTAGAGCCCTTGCCTAGAATGTGGGAGGACATCCATTCAACTCCCCCACCCCCACCCCAGCACCCAAAACACATAAAAAATAAAAACAGGCACGGTGGCTCCACTTATAATTCCAGTACTTATAAGCCTCAGGCAAAAGGATTGCCATGAGTTTGAAGCCACTGGATTACGTAGTGAGAGGCAGACTAGCCTGAGCCCCAGGAGGAGACCTTGTCTAAAACAAAAACAAACAACAAAAGCTACAGAGATAGAAAAGGCAAGATGATCCCTTTGTGTTTCTTCTTCACACACAAGATATAAGCAAAGGGAACCTTTTTAATAAAAGCTTTTGCAATATAAATGTTTAATAGAATCAAAACACTAAGTTCACAAATGAAAATTAGTGCTTTATTAGTATATATATTAAAATCTAAGCTTTTGGCATGCTTGTGGAATAAATCTTCTGATAATTGATATCATTTACTTCTATAAATGAGCAATTGTTTAAAAACCTTTAATTTGCAGCTCTCGATCTCAACCCAGCTGCTCTTTTTCTGCCCCTCCCACCCCTCCCCTTTCTTGAAGGACATCTGCTCCACCAAGGTCACTGCCAGAGAGGTGATGGACATTGCCAAACCCACACACAGAGGTGTGGTTGGCGTTTCCCCCCATTCCTGTCTGCAACCTCCCCATGCCCCCTAAATAGCTCAGTTCACAGTGTCCTGGCTTCTTTATCTTAAGATGTTTACTGTCTGTACCAATTATTTCAAGCCTTTGATTGTTGTGTATAGTCTAACAGGATTGAGGTTCCTTGAGGAGCTTCCATGATGGAGTCAATATGATCTATGATTGCATTATGTATTCTAACATGTCAAAGCTCCAAATTCAATGCACACAGCACTGAAATAACTCAAACATTATCACAAACTTCACAGATACATGAGAAAAGTGATGGTAACACTATACTTTCTCTGGGTATCATGACAGCAATCAAATAGCTAACATTTTTGTCTCTCTGTACCTTTCTGAGGTACCATCTGGCTTATTTTACTTGACTTACTGTTTTCCTGGTTCATCCACTTTACTATAAATAAGAAGATCTCCCTATTTAGAGCTGAGTTGTATTCTACTGAGTAGTACATGTATACCAGGTTCCAAAATCCCTGCCTTCCTAAGTGTGGTGATTTGGAAAAAAAAAAAGACCTCCCAAATGGGGGAACACTATTAGAAGATACCCAGTGTCTCAGACCATATCCCTACTTCCTGTGGTCTGTGAGTCAAGATGTAAAAACTCTCATCTCCTTCTCTAGTACCACGTCTGCCTGCATGCCACATGTTTTCCCACCCTGAAAATAATAGACTAAACCTCTCAACTGTAAGCATACCACCACAATAGACATTTTCCATTATAAGCATTCCATGGTCATGGTATCTCTTCATAGCAATAGAAACCCTAAGACACTAAGTGATATTGTACAATAAACAATATCATTTTCTTTTTTGTATGCATTGTAAATATATTAATGCATTGATTTGAAAGGATAGTATTAATGATCAGTATAAAAAGAATAGGTAGAGTATAAGATTGTTTTTTAGAGGAAAAATAGCACATATTTTAAACATTTAAATTCTGAGGTGGTTAATTTAGATTGTCAAACTGGCTGGATTTGGTAATGCCCAGGGCATACTGAGGCACACCTTTGGGTATCTGTGAAGGTGCTTCCAAAGACAATTAACTGTGAAGACTCACTCTGAATGTAGAAAGTACCATCTCATTATCAGGATCCCAGATTGATGTGGGTTGTCTTTGTGTATGCTGTGAATACTATTGAATTATAAAGGAATTGTTTTCGTCTATCACAGAGCAGCTTAGAAGTAGGTGGGAGATCCAAGCATAGATACAGGGGAAGGAGTCTCAGTGTCTCAGACCATATCCCTACTTCCTGTGGTCTGTGAGTCAAGATAGATGAGTCATGAGAGATGTAATCCAACAGCCCAAGAAGCAAGTTGTAATGGAGTATTATAGAAAATCCACAGGCCATATGGCAAGACAGATTAATAGAAATGGCTTAAGATGCAAGAGCTAACTAGCAATAAGCCTGAGCCATAGGCTGAACAGTACATAATTAATGTAAGTCTCTGTGTGATTATTTGGGACCAAGTAGGGCTGCAGGTCCAAACCTCAGGCAAGGCCAGGCCTCAGGCAGAAGAAATTCATTTGGACTGTGGGACTAGGCTGGGTCAGAAATTACCACAACACCAGACTAAATAAAAAGAGAAGAGGAGAAAGCCACCTGGGCATCAGCATCCATTTCTCTGCTTCCTGATTCACTTAGATGTGAGTACATGACTAGTGCTCATTCAAGCTCCTGTACAGTAGCCAAGAGATGCTCCGCTGCTGTTGAATCCCCTCAAGCCATAAGTCAAATAAGCCTTCTTCCCTTAAACTGATTTTGTAACAGCAACAAGGAAAAGAAATAGTAGAAACATCTTTCCTATGGCAAGGGAGACTGATGTATAGCTATATACATTTGTCTAAATAAGAACGTTCTAGGTTTTACAGGCAATTGATTGTTGATGGGTGAGAGTGGAGGGCAGCATTTTCTTCATTGGTTGGCACTGGTAAGGTGTGTGCCTCCTATAAACAGTCCTTCATTCTTGCTCCTATAAACAAACCTCACAAGCACACACACACACACACACACACACACACACACACACACACACACACCATGACATGAAAGTAGAAGGAGACTTGACTACTTTCTAATCTCAAGGGGACTAGAGATGGGGAGTTTACTATTAATTAACAGGACAGCAAGCTCCTATTACAGGGCTAAACATGGTCACATACATTATATACATTTGTGAAAATGTCTCAATGAAACCACTGTTATAGCTAATAAATATATATACTAATAATCATATTGAAAATATTCTATTTTTTAAAACTCTTGCTAGTGAAGTGAGTTCCCTTGGGTTATGAAGATCTTTGATCTGATTGTAGATTTATATAAACAGGCTGAATAACAGGGTCAGTAGTATTGTCAGAGCCTGTCTACACTGAGAATTGAACTGGAGGGAAGGAGCAGCTTGAAGGCTCTATAGTAATAAGAAATTTTTATCACAAACCTCATTTATGCTGAAAACCACAGTTTTCTTATAGGTCAACGCCAGTGGGGAATGATGCATGGTAATAGAAAATACCTGGATTCCCTGCAGGCGTATTCAGCCTCTTTTCATTCACAAGGTTGGCTCTGCAGGGAAATTACACCTTTCCCTTACTTCCTCTTTGGAGCAGCTGTGAACAAGATTTTGGAAAATAACAGGAAGGGGTCATCTGTGGGTTGGTCTAGGGTGTTCCCTGGAGATGACTGTGGCTTACTCTATTTACAGTCTTACACATGAGGAAAGTGCTTTCTCTGTTGGTTAGTTTTATGATACAAAGATAAATATGGTCTTACATTTAAAAAAATTTTTAAGTCTATAGAGCAGCTATGGAGGTAAGCTGAGATGAAGCACTGCTCTGAATGAGCTGGAGTAGACTCCAGCATGTGGTGGGTTGAGAAGACAATATAGTTATGTGGCCGTAGCTTTCCTGGTTATTCTCTGTATCTTTGTTCTCTCCAGGGCTCCAATAGCTGCAGGTTATTTGTCTTTCAAGATATATGAAGATAAAAATGAGATGCATAAAATGTGAATCAGTGCTATCCACACTCTGTTTACCTGCTATGCATCAGCATGGCCCTCCTTTTCTGGTTCTGTTTATAATGTCTGTGCAAATCAGGTGTGCTCTGATTTTACTGATAGCAAAAAAGAACCATATATACTTATGGGAAGTGTCACTTGACATCGATTTAGAGCTTTTTCTGTAATCTAAGATCTTGTCTGGGTATGGGGTTCTCACCTGAGGTTGTGTCATGCAAAGTACACTCGTGTCACTTGGGGCCTGTTAAACAGTGTAGGCCAAACTTACTTCACTGTTTGTGAATCTATTTTTCATCTTTAGAGACTCCAGTGAGGAATGACGGACTTTCAGAAAGCTGTGTTATAAAATTAGCACACACAGCCACACTAGTTTGTACCTGTGGTCATCTCACAGCCCTGTGCACCATATTTAGAATCTGGAAAGGTATTTAGAAGGTCAGGAGATAGCCAGGCAGGGGACAAGGCTATTACATCAAGATACCAGGGAGGAAAGTACTGCCTAAGTCACAGCACAGTAAATATGAGACAGCTGTCAGTTCTTCTCACTAAAAGTATTTAGTTTCATTTAACCTGGGCAATGTAATTCACACTCCAGGTTGAGGGACCCAGACAGAATATTGATAGCAGAAACAGGTGGACACTCTGCTCCTAGACTGATGAGAGGCCTCAGATGTGTGATCATCTCTGTCTGTGTTCACAGCTGGGGGTTAGATGAGGCCAAAGCATTTCCTCTTCTGCATAGTTTTCAGAAGCATTTTGTTACATTTGACAGGCTTGAAGAAATTAGGGTCTGGCCATTGTCTATCCTCTGTAGTACATTATTTATTGCAGAGGCTGCCCATCTGATGATTTTGAGATAATCACTTGGAGTTTTTTTAATGCTTGCTATAAAACACACATTTTATTGGATGTTATTTCCTATCTGCTTAGGCCCTGACAGCTGTTGTGTAAGCTGAACGACTCACAGAGACTCTTGGGATTTGTATAATTTGTAAAATCTCATACAGTGGCTACTGTGGAAAATTCCAGAAGTGTCTATTTCAACCATCTCAGAGCATACAGGACACAGGAAGCCAGGCTTGCTGGGCTCATAATGTCTGTCCTGGAATACCAGAGACATTGCTTCAAAGTTAATATTCTAGTTAAGTTCCTCGGGGGGGGGGGGGGGGGATAGGGGTGAGGAGTGAGACTGGGGAATGGCAGCAGTTCACCATGTACTGAAGCCACAGTGTCATTCCCAAGGTGTGGACCCGGAGAATCTGAGCCCTAGATTAGAAAGAAAAATTTTCTCTACACCCCACTCCCAATTCTTGGTGAGTCTGTAGTGACTAGAGTCCAAATGCTTTCTAGTGTTCATTATTATTTTTAATGGTGCACTCTAAGGTTTCTATTTAATGTTCACAAGCTGCTGCCACAGAAAATTTCAACATTGTTCAATGTAATTTTCTTATCACTGGCCCACAGTTTGGAGGTACAGTCCACCATGGCAGAGGAGGAACGGTAGTGGGAAGGGAAGGTACCTGGTCTCATGGCATCTGCAAGCAGGAAGCAAAGAGAGGTGAATGTTGGTGTTCAGCTCACTCCTCTTCGACTTTAATGCCACTCACATTCCACATTCTTGTCATCTCTTACCCTGGATATGGCCCGTAGGTAATTCCACATCTATTTAGGCCAAGCATGCATATGAACCATGGTAAACATTTTATTCCGGAACTTGTAGAAATGGGGTGAGCTAGAAGAAATATGAAGCTGTTGATATTATGCACATAGTGGTTCAGATTATTTTCTTTTGCAATATGGAAATGTGGCAAACATCATTTGGAAGAAAGAATAGGTGGAAATGATAAATTATGCCTCTGTGTATGACTGGAGTGTTTGTCCCCTCAGTGAGTGAGAAAGAGTGCCCCTTCCTTTCAGGTGATTTAGGAATTCAGCAGCAAAGTTTGCATGCCTGAACTTCTTTCCCTTCCTAATGCCACTCACAAAGCCTTCCCTACACTTTATAACACAAAGACACAGATGTAGTGGATCTTTGGACCACCAGCTCCCAAATAATGACACATGGACTTCTGAAAGCTTGGCCTTAGCTTAGGTTTGTCCCCAACTAACTCTTAAAACTTAAAAAAAAACATTTATATTAATCTACATTATGCTACATGGCTCCTTACCTCTCCTCAGTACTATACATCCAATTTCCTCTGAGTCTGGCTGGTAAATCCTCCTGCTTCAGATTTCTTCCCAGAGTTTCTGTCTCTCTCCACAGGTTCTGCTAATTTTCTTCTGTCTAGCTATTGATTTTCAGTTCTTTATTAATCCAATCAGGTGCCTTAGACAAGAGAGGTAAAACAGAGATAGTTCACACAGTGTGATCAAATATCCCACAACATACAGAGCCTGAGCTGGACTAAACAGACAGGAGGCTCCTTTACAGGATCACCAGAGAGGAAGAGTCAGCAACACAAATGAGAGGAAGTAAGTAATACAGTGCTCTCCAGCACTCTCACCCTTCCCATGATACCAAAGAGATGGGAACTGAAGAGGAAAGAAGGTGATAACTAAGCTTTCTTATAGTTATGTAACTTACACTATCATGCTATCATGCCTTTGGTCTGATAGGAACCTGCTAAGCCAGGCCCAGGTTGGAATCTTTTAAGTGCTTGATCTCAGGTACACTCAGTCCATTTTTGGTTAAAAATTTTAATATGCAAAACTTTCTACAAGCAAGAACCCAGGACCAAATTTACAGGTTGCATTTATATGGCCACAAAGCTCTATTTGGGACTCCGGGTGTCTTTTTCTTTCACAATTCAAATATTACCTGTAGTTTGTCCTGTCCATGGTGCTCATTTGTAGTATCAGATGTATTTGTTAGTTACTCAGTATGCCAGCTCTTCTATCATGTGACAGCTTTGTCAACTGCAAGAGTGTGTGGAGGACTATGGCACTGCAGAACTGTTCTTCTGATGTTCCTCTCTGCTCTTGAGGTATGCTCAAATATGAAATCTCATGTACAGCAATGCCTGTGTTTGGAATGGAATATGAGACATGAATACAAGACCTAGATTGCTCTTATAGCATGGTAACACAGGTTTCAACTCTTCAGACTTCTTATTGAGATATCACAACTAATTTTATTTAGTGACTTTGTAATTTTATTTTCTAATTAAAGTAATAGACTGTGCTTTCAATTAGACTCCATATTATCTTTTGTATCTCAACAACTGGGTTGCTGAGAAAAATCCTATGAAATATTTTATAGTTGATTTATTTCATCATTCCATACCTTAATAAGACTATAAATGTGCCTGGGGGTATCCAATCCATGACACTAGAATAGCATTGTACTCTAAATACTAGAATTGTTTATTTGTTTACTAAACAAACTCCCTAAACTAAGTTTAAAATGTAAATATCCTTGCTAAACAAAGGATACTCTATTAATTGCTTTTCTGTTGCTGTGATCAAATACCATAGCCAAAAGCAACTCATAGGGAACCATAGCCAAAAGCAACTCATAGGGAAAGAGTTTATTTCGGCTCATGTTTCTAGAGGGTTAATGTCCACATTGGTAGGGAAGAGACCGTGACAGAAGGCCAGAACAGGAAGATGAGAGATAATTTTTCAACCACACACAGGAAGCAGAAATCAAACAGGAAGTGGGGCATGGCTATAAACCCTTAGAGCCCTCCTCCAGTGATGTACTTCCTTCAACAAGGCTGAACCTTTTAAGGGTTCCATAATCTCCCAAAATGGCATCACCAAATGGAAACCAAGTGTTTAAATACATGAGCTTATTGGGGAATCTTACTCAAATCATCACAAATAAAAATTGTATGGCAGTTTAGCTACTGTTATTATTGCTGTGATGAAACACCATGACCAAAAGCAAGTTGAGGAGGAAAGGATTTATTTTGCTCATAGTTCATCATTGAAAGAAGTTATAGTAGGAACTCAAGCAGGGCAGAAACTTGGAGACTGGAACTGTTGCAAAGACTGGGGAGGAGTGCTGCTTACTGGCTTGCCTCATGGCTTGTTCAGTCTTGCTCCTTACAGTACCCAGAAACACAAGCCCAGGAATTGAACCCCTTATAATGAATGGACTGAACCCTTCTACATATTAATAAAATGCCCTATAGGCCCTATATCACCACAGGCCTGCCTACAGCCTAATCTTGTGGAGGCATTTTCTCATTTGAAGGCCTCTTCTTTAGATGACTCTATCTTGTGTCAAGTTGCCATAAAATTAACCAGCACACATGGGAAAATATTTGGGGTGGACATATCTTTGTTTAGACATAACTCTTGACATATATAACAATAAACAAAGCCACTAGACTTAGAGCCCCATTGTTGAACAAGAATGTACAAAAGTTATTAAGAGTCTGGACATGGTCTTAGTCAAATCTGCAGTCTGCTCTTTCTCCTTGAGTGTTGTAGCTGAGTTGGGAAGTGTTTATAAACTCAGTTTCCAGGAACCACTTTTGGGGATTCTCACCAATCCAGGGCAGGGGGTAGACAGATTTCTTGTCTGTAGAATCTTATTTTTATTGGATGCATTTCCAGATACATTGATTTCCAATGGGCCTACTAACTTCTGTTATAACTTCTCAGTTAGCAGAATGAGGAGATGCTGCTACATGGCTCTAAGTACACTGTGGGCTCTTGTTTCTCCTCAGATTTTTCATGTGAGTCTTGGATACATTTTTTTCTTCACCTTGTTTTGGTTTGACTTAAGACGCACTATTGTCACAGACTCATAATACTGACCTTGAGCTTTGAAGATCGAAATCTGATATATTCTGAATATTTGTACTTGACAGGTAAAACAAAAACAGACCAATGGGTCAAAGTCAGAATGGACTCAAACACATGCTAGCATGTTGTAGGAGGCTTTCTATCACTTTAGATGATACCTGAGATAAACAAGCATAAAAAGAAGAAAGACTTATGTTAGTTCATAGTTTTAGAGGTTTAAATGGCTGGTTGCTTGATCCTATAGTGTAGAGAGCTGCGTGCAGCTGTGCCTTAAATTTGGTGCTGGCTTCCGTCCTCCACGTTCCTGATGGTGAGTGCTCTCAGTGATAAACAACTCCATATTTGGCTAAGGCTAAGTATCTGGCTTGCTTCCGCGTTCCTGAGCCTATTGGTAATGCCCACGTGGCATACTAGGGTTGGCTGCCCAGAGGCTATTTAGGCCATGAGCAGGTTTCCCCGGGGTCAGAAGAAGAAGTCAGAAGATTGTTCAAGGTTCCTGAATAAACCGCTGAAAGAAGAGCCTGGTGTTGCAGTCTTCCTTGCTGGTCGAAGCGGTTGAGACAAGTGGTGGCCCGTATAGGGACTCTACTCTCAACGAAGGCTCAGAACTTTCTGCGGTCAGGGCAGTGCACTGGTAAGTTCCCAGGTCAGGTGAGAATCCGCGGTAAAAGCAGGTAAAAAAGTTCCCAGGTAAGGTGGGAATCTGTGACAAAAAAGGATAAAAATTTTGCTCTTCTCTGTAGATAAAGAGAGAGCGGGACAAAAGGCTTGCCAGCAGGCGAATTAAAAGCAAAAGCAAAAGATTACATAAGAGGTTACTGGATTACTTATGGGCACTTCTCTGTCGCACCCAGTTTTTTTGGCTCTTAAGGAGCTGCTTCATTCAAAGAATTTAAAATTAAAAAAGAGCACCTTGGAGAGATTCTTAGAGGAATGTGATATCGCTGCCCCATAGTTTGCCGTCTCTGGGAGCCTCACGATATCTTCATGGGAAAAACTGAGAAAGGACTAGGATTTTGCCCTCAAGCAAGGAACTCTCAAGGGCGGGGTGAGGCTGATCTGGAAACTAATAAGAGGCTGTCTTGAGGATCAGCACTGCAGTGAGGCAGAAAGAAGAAAAAAGAAAAAAGAAAGAAAGAAAGAAAGAAAGGAAGGAAGGAAGGAAGAAAGAAAAATGTGAGGAAAGGGAGTCTCCCCTCTCGCTGAGTCTGCCTTCTCACAGCCCACCTGTGGGGGTTAGAACAGATGAGTTTAAGTGAGAGCAGGTGAGCCTAAGTTGTTTATATTCCAGCCACCTGGGGAACTTCCACTTGTGTGCTCTGCCTTGGGTATATGTTTGAGCGTGAGGTGCTCAGTAAGTGGCATTCAGTATTCTCCCTGCACAAATGACCCAGCAGTCTTGTAGGTCTAGTCAGTGTGTCTTTAAATCTCCAGGCCTGGACCCAACTCTGGAATGATACAGGTTGTGCAGGTAGTCCAAGCACTACACCTAACTTCTGAAGGAGGCCAGTGTATATTTTAAATGGGGATTCCACCTTGGATTCTCTGAGACAATTGACTGAAGAGGCAAAAAAGAGACTTCGAGATTACAACCACCATTGTTACAGCTGTTTCCCTGGCGGCAGTCGGGGCTACTACTGTGGCCGTTGCTATGAGTCATACTGTATATACTGCTCAGACTTTGAATAATCTTTCTGCCAATGTAGCACAAGCCCTGGATGTACAAAAGGACATTAATGCTCAGCTAAAGGGAGGCTTGATGGTGGTCAATCAAAGGATTGACCTGTTTCAAGAGCAAATTGTCACCCTCTGGCAGATTGCCCAACTTGGCTGTCAGTAGAAATATGCTGGACTGTGTGTGACTAGTATACAATATGGCAATTTTACTTGTGCTGCAAATCTGTCTAAACAATTGTACAGTTATCTTTTAGGTAATTGGACGAGAGAATTCGACAACCTGATGGAGCAGCTGAGGGTGGCTATTGTCATGGTGAACTCGACCCGGGTGGATGCTGGACTGGTGGAGGGATTGTCCTCATGGATCTCTGATGCCACGAGCCATCTTAAGGAGTGGGCAGGTATAGGAGTCTTGACGGGTCTCCTGATGTTGGCCTCCTTGGTGTGCCTGTGGTGCATTTGCCAGATTAAGGCTTCCCAGCGTTGCAGTGCAGCCATGATTATTCAAGCCTTTACAGCCGTTGAGGCAGGACAGTCCCCTCGTGCTTGGTTGACTACCTTAAAGGATTAATTTTCCTAGGCACAGGATGCGAGGCTTGAGCACTGCACTTGGGGCCTGCCGAGACTTGGGCCCCAAGAAGAGAACGCCTGATTGCATGTGGGTTGATATCTTGCGTCCCACCTCTGTAAAAAAGGGTATCAGATGGGTCTGGTACTCATCGGGTGGATGACACCTGAGTGAGGATCAGTACAATGTCCCTGGTCCGCTCTACAGAGATCAGGCCTCTACTCTTGCCTGTTGCTATAATATAAAAAAGGGGGAACTGTAGAGAGCTGCATGCAGCCATGCCTTAAAGATGGCACTGGCTTCCACCCTCCATCTTCCCGATGGTGAGTGCTCTCAATGATGAACAACTCCATATTTGGCTAAGGCTAAGTACCTGGACCTATCAATAGTGCCCACATGGCATACTATGGTTGACTGCTCAGAGGCTATTTAGGCCACGAGCAGATTTCCCTGGGGTCAGAAGAAGAAGAAGTCAGAAGATTGTTCAAGGTTCCTGAATAAACCGCTGAAAGAAGAGCTTGGTGTTGTGTCTTCCTTGCTGGTCGAGGCGGTCGCGACACTATATCCCTGGCTTTGATAGGAACATGTGGAAGAGAAGGTCTGTTCACCTCATGGACATAAGGAAGAAACAAAAAGAGACAGGAAGGAATGGTGTCCTGATATCTGCCTCAAGGACACATTCCCAATAACCTAACTTCATTTCATTGGGACTTGCCTAAATTGCTCATGGAAGTCTCATCAACTTGCATTAGCACAAGACTGAACCAAACCTTTCGGCACATGAGTCTTCAAGGAACCTTTAAAGTTCAAGCCATGAAACACAACATTAGGAAACCACAACTTAGATTTAAATTGCTTTTTAAATTGATATTTTAATGTCAATCATAATCTAAATTGTTTCCAAAGCCCTGCAATCCTAAATCATTAGAATTCTAAAATCATACAATGTATATAATCATATCTCATTGTATAATTAGTCATTGCAATGTGACACTAATAATGAAAGTTAAATTGTGAACAGGCCTTGAAGATTTGGTAGCTATAGATATAGATGGCTAGTATCTATTCCTATCCCCTAGTTCACTCTCTGCTCTAGTATTTGACATGGGCCTGGGCACATGGAGTTTGTACATTATTTGCTGATTTGAGTCTTCAACTCTCTATTTCCTGTTTTTCTAATTCTCAGTAGTTCAGACCATGACCAAGAGTATAATGGTCCCTATTCCCAAAAGATATAACTAACTATAATTATCATCATATTGCAATGATTACTATTAACATTTGTGGTAACCAAAGGTGAAGAGTATGAGTCTTAAGATCACCCTCCCCTCCATTTCCCTCACTGATAGGACAGGAGTTGTGAGCTTGAGAAATTCCTCACAAATGCTGGAATTATAGAAGCACTGCTACTTTTAGCTCTAAATTTCTGCATTTTTAAGTAGAAAGCTAAGCTCTTTTACGCACTAGATTGTGATCCAGATACCATTTGCAAATGGAGCTGGTCCCTGTATTTGGAGACTTGAATAATGAATTTGAAATGATCTTCCCTGTAGGCATACTATTTTTTCATTTTTTATTAATTTTGAAATTTAAAAAAATGTTTCTCCTGCCCCTTCCCCTAATCCTTCCCCAGACCCCCCCCACACACATACTTCTCCTCACTTCACTCTCCAGAGAAAGCAGAAGCCCAAGATGAGTCCATTTGGTCTGGCATATCCAACTGAGGCAGGACTGAGTTCCTCCCTCAGTATCAAAGCTGAAAAAGTGTTTTCCCACTAGGCATGGGCTTCGAGAAGCCAGCTCATGGACCCAGGATACGTTCTGGTCCGACTGCAAGAGGCTCCAGAAATTGCCCATGCCATGCCTGAATGCAGGCTATCATCTACATTCAGAGGGTTTGGATGCATTCCATAAAGGTTCATCGGCTGTTATTTCAGAGTCTGTGAGCTCCCAAGAACACAGAACTGCCTACTCCATGGGTCTCCTCATCATGATCATGATCCCTCCACTGATGCAGTCTCTTCTCCCTGTCTTCAACTGGACCAGTAGCTGAATGGATCTCTGTATTTGCTTCCATCAGCTGCTGAGTAAAGGATCTATAATGTCAATATGGCCCATCTTATGGGTTCTTGGGTGTTTCCTAGTATTGGGGGTCTCTCTAATCCCACATTGGCTTCCTCTATCAGGATACTCACTTCTTTGCTATCCCTCTCTGTTGCTCCCTCCTCACTTTGCTCTACCATTCCATTCTCTCCTGTTGTCTTCTCACCTCCCCTTGCTCTCCCCCTCCCATTAAAATTTTCTCAGGAGATCTCCATTTCTCCTTCCTAGGGGGATCTATAAATGTCTCTCTTAACTTTCTCCTGTTACCTAGCTGCTGGGGGGGGGGATTGTAGATAGGCATACTATCTTAACTATTCTGTACTTCCACTATTAAACATTTTCTTGTTATGTTATACTTACTGGTCTCTAAT
Organism: Sigmodon hispidus; assembly: GCA_004025045.1. Classification (NCBI taxonomy): domain Eukaryota; kingdom Metazoa; phylum Chordata; class Mammalia; order Rodentia; family Cricetidae; genus Sigmodon; species Sigmodon hispidus. The sequence continues at coordinate 50,307 of PVIH01011149.1, read as the reverse complement.
AAATTCTAACTAAGTAGATTATGATGAAAAAGGCAGAAGATAAAAATCTATGCAAAAATCTTCCTATCTTTTTACAATAAGTGCTATTTGAGCAATTAATGGTTTCACACTAACATTGGGTGATATCCAACCAAGTCAGTCTGGTTTGCTGTATTTTGACATTAGATAATTCTCTAATTCAGCTAAGCCCTGTTTCTCTTTTTTCAATGTTCCAGTGATTGACAGTTTCTATTTATAACTGGTTTTATCCCCCCACAAAAGCAAGAAAATGTTCTCAGTGAGAAGGTTATTAGAGGTGCACAGCTGTGCCATGGAGCACTTTCATCCACCCATCAATACTATTACAACCTCTCTAGCTCCTGTTATCAGTTATAAAAAGCATGAATGAGGACTTCTGATTAAGAAACACGATTCTGTGGGGGCACGAAAGAAAGAGTCCTAAGCTATACAAATTTTTAAAAGGAGTAATTTGGGGCAGGAAGAATTCATCCATCCATCCAACTTTACAAAGGGTACCTGTAGTCTGACTTTTTTGAGACCATATATCTAGGCTGACTCAAACTTGCTATATAGCTCAGGAAGACGTTGAACTTTGATCCTCCCGTCCTGACCTCCTGAGCTCTGAGCTTGGAATGTGTGGACCACCACAGCCCATTTTTCAAAGTGTTGAAGATTCAACCCAGGGCTTTTTAATCCCCCAACCAAGCTACACCCCAGTTCCATAATTTTTTTAAAAGTGTATTTTTTAAAACCTTCCTGCAAATTTTTTTCAAAATTTTATTTGTGTAAAAGTTTTCTCAAAATTTTTATTTGTGCTGTGGGAAAGAATGGCAAAGTATAGCTAGTACATACTAGAATGCTTTGTAGCTAAATATGACAGAGTTTCTTAAAATTTTAAAGTTATTTGTAGTTGAGAGCAGGTACTATTACCTTGACCTAGAGGCATGACCTTTAGGCCTTGAAGCCCTAGTATTTGGTGCTGCATGAATTCTACTTGTACTGAAAGAGACTCACAGCCTGATATGGGGTAAGGCTGAAATATCAGAGAGAGGAAACACCACAGTCAATTCTCACCCAGCTGTCTTCCAGCTTCCTCAGCCTTGCTCCTGGTCATTTCTCCCTCTACTGGTTTCCTACACTGCCTTAAATACCCTTCTTGCCATCTGTATCCTATCCAGGTTAGGATTAAAGGCAGGAGCTACTCTATTTGGTAGTCAGCCTTGAACTCACAGAAACACAGAAAGTTCTGTCACTGGAGTTATGGGGCATAGGTCACCATTCCCAGGCTTTCCCTGTGTTGGGATTAAAGTTGTGTGCCATTGAAGCCCAGCTGTTTGGTCTTGTACTCAAAGATCAAGAAATTCCTGAGCTAAGTCTGCTTACTTTTTGACTGTGTGTTGATCTCTTGATAGTCCAGGTTTATTAAATATGTAACATATTACCACAACTTGAGGCATGGCCAGAGGGCCAGTTTAAGATCAGGTGCATGTATGCCCTGGCCTCTTCTTCCTGTTCCTCTCTCATGCTCTCAAATGGATGACCTGACCCACTGAGCTTCAGCTGATAATTTTCTTGGACTATTTAAGTTCTCATCACCTTCTAGGTACTAGCCAAATGTAATAATTTATCTTTTTGTATCCCAATAATGGACAGTAAATTAGTGATGTTCACTAACAACTTCTGAAAATTATTAAGAGTTTGCAATCAATCTCTCCTGAGTTGTACCTTTTGTGGTCTAGTGTTTTGGAGCTCTATTTTATAGCTTAGATGATTAATAGATTAATAGAATCTCCTCTTTGTATCTTCTCAAGGTCAATTTGTAAGACCCAGAGAGGCAAAACTTCCTTTACTTCTTGGAACATGTTTTCTAAGATATCTGACTTTGAATCTGATAATAAGATGCCATCCATATAATGGTAAATTATAGACTTTGGAAATTGTGCGTGAACTATTTCCAATGGCTCTTGCACAAAATATTAGCACAGGGTGGTGCTATTTTACATTCCTTGTGGGAGAACCTTCCATTGATATATCTTAACTGGCTATGAATTATTATAAGTGAGTTCTGTAAAGACAAATTTTTCCCTGTCCTGTTCTTGCAGAGGTATAGAGAAAAAAAAAATAGTCTTTTAAGTCAATGATATGATAGGCCATTCTTTAGATAACAGAGAGGGCAGGGCATTCCAGGCTGCACAGAGCCCACTGGCTGAATTACTTTATTTATGGCTCTCATATCAGTCATTATTCTCCATTTTCTAGATTTATTTTGAATGATGAGTACAGGAGAATTCCAAGGGCTGGTTGATCCTTCCATATGTTGAACATTTAACTGCTCCTATTCTAAATGTGTTCTACAGCCTCTATTTTCTCTTTAGTCATAGGTCATTGTCCAACTCATACTGGTTTGTCAGCCATTTTAAGGGTAGGGCTGTTGGTCCTTTTGAGAGTTCAACAGCTTTTTTTAAGCCCTGTTTATGTACATCCTGAATGGTTGGTGCCTGTTTTTATAATACCTTATAATATTATTCTCAAAAACATGAATTGGTCTATGGTTTATATCTGAGATTGGAGGAATTTTAATCTGGGTATATCATTGCTGTAAAAGATCACAACCCCATAGATTCACTGCTACATTAGCCACATATAGCTGCATCCTTCTCTGCCCTTCTGGCCCTATGCAGTCAAGCTATCTCATGCTCTGTTTTTCCTGAGATATAGTATCCTTAAAAATCCCTAGGAATTAAACATTTACCTCCTTTAGAGATCAATTGTGATTATGGTGTTATTATAGACAGGTCAGTGTACATGTCCAGTAGACCTTCAATTACCATGCTATCTAGTCATACCTTTAATTTTGGCCTTTGTTCATTTATGGAAGTCTGCCAGAATAATCTTTTTATGGTTTTATTTGGATTTATAAATTTCTCCTTCAAAGCTATTCTATCATCCAGTGTAGTATTTTTTTTTTTTAATTTTAGGCAGTGGACCATCTAATTGTTCTGGGATGGAATTTCCTCCACAATGACTGGGAATTATTAAACCATGTTTGGTTTGGGGACCTGTGATTTGAAAACCTCTTGTAAGAGGCCCCAAAAGTGTCATTCCTAGAAGAAACATTAGTTTTATGAGTGCCCTGTGAATTCCTTCTTGTATTGTTCTGAACCACCTTCTTGGAAGAGGTTAGATGTAGGAATAATAGCAGTGGTTAGGGCAAGAATGACATTTCCAGTGTTGTGCAGCTATTTTATATCATGCAATCCTCCCTTCTAGGGGAGAAGAGAAGCTCATAAGTCTTAGAAAGCAAATGAAACAGAAAGGCCCAGGAAGTAAACCAATATTGCAAGGCTGACAAAGCCTCTGAAACTTGTAAGAGTCACAAGGCCCCTTCTTGGGGCTATAGAGGCAGTAACAGTTGCTGCACAGATAATAACTGAGCAGTTAACTGCCTACTGGTTAAGCAAGCTCCATGGATGCAACTTTTCTGAGTGGGCCCCTGTTGGGCTAGGTTTTTGGGTGCCTTTGAGTCATCCATGCTCCTATATAAAAATCAGCTTATTGTTTTGCTAATCTAGACAGGTAGAATCATTTCTTTGGACTGCCATCAGTATCCTATCTGGGATGAACAGGTATTTGTTCAAGCCTTTCTGGAAAGTCTGCAGCATTTATGTTCTAATTAGAACCACTTCCCACCCTTCATAGATTTAAATGTTTGAACACTTGGTTCTCAGCTGGTGGGACCATTAGGGAATAACTAGGAGTGTGGCCTTGTGGGTGGAGGTGTGGCACTGGGAACTGACTCCTATGATTCCCAGGGTGCTCTCTCTGCCCCTTGCATGTGGTTAGAGATCTGAGCTCTCACTTGTTCTTGACACCAGGTCTCTCCCCATCATGGACTCTGACCCTCTGGAACTGTAAGCCTAGTGCAATATTTTCTTTTATAAGTTGCCTTGGTCATAGTGTTTCCTCACAGATGACAGCTGCAGAGCTGACCTCCTTTAGCTTGATGGGAGGCTATTAATTTTGACCTTCGGGTGGAAGCACATTCCTGTGCCTGTCTCTGTTTACCCTAGTTCATTTCTACTCCTCCAGTTGCTTTTCTACAACCAAAGGATTGCTTTGTGAGGCCATCTCCACATGGCCAGGGTGTCAATTTGTGACATATGCCAACTCAGATCCATGAGTCCTACCCAGTACTTTCAATACCTACCCCATTTGATCTCCTGCTTGCAGTAGCTCCTTTCCCTAGAAAGTGGTATATTCTCATGAGGGAGTAATTTTTTGATTTCTGAGGTTCAATCCCTTGGAAATGCTTCATAGTTCTTATATGTAAAAGGAGTTAGCAGAGCAGGTTTCTCTGTCTCCTGGTTCTATTGTAAGCAAGGTTTGTACTCTTTAAACAATTTTATGTGTGGTTTCTAAGAAGGGTTAAGGTAGGTTGCAGAATTAAACTGGCATCAAATTCACACCAGAAGTCCTACAAGGATGTCACTGTATTTGCTTCACAATCTGTTTCCAATCTTTCAAAAGAAAGGTGCGAGAAATGCAGTTGGCTGGGGATCTGAGGCAGATGTTTCCACTGACTTGCATTCATCTCAGTTAATTGTTTTCTTTAGGGCTTGGGACCAGAAGAGTGTAGCAAGAATTTAGTATACATGGTAAATTTAATATGGGTAAAAGCTTTCATTAGTCCAAACATGGTCCATGGTTGACTTGATTTCTCTGTGAGTTTCTTCAATTAATCATGGCAAAGTTGAAAGGGCAGAGAAAGTGAAGGAAGGATTCACTGGGCGTTTGCCATTTTGCTTGTGAAAAAGGAATAGAAGGTGCCAAGGAGACTAACATCTGAGCCCACACACAGCCAGAAATTTAAAATGACTTCTTCTGCCAAGAAAAGCAATTACATGAAAGTTGGTTCAGATATAGTTTCAAAGCTGCATAATTTGGAGAAAAAAAAAAAACACCGTAATTTTGGAAGCCAAGCACAAATCAAGTTGCAAATGATAAGAAATCTTAAAGTACTCTATTCAGCATCACCATGTTAAATGCAGTAACTCTTATATACATATATATATGGCGTACCAGCTAAACTATATATATGAGGTGGAAAAGGCATAACTGCCCAAGTCATGGATTCATGGCCTCTCTGACTATCTGTGCTTATTGGAATTGCCATATCTCTGGTAGACATGGTGAGTCCTATCTTGAAGAGTCAGCAAATCTCCTTGGCAGCAGAACTGTCAGAAAGTCTGGGAGAACCTTATACTGCAGAAGACCATACAACCATGGCTGGGTATCAGATATCCTGACTGGGTATAGGGGATATTAAGACAAAAGTCTCTTTCCAGAATACATCAGATGCCCCAATAACTAAGTGATGATTCATTTACTTGCTGCTACTAATTGTGGAACCCAATTAGCCCTAACATCTTTGGTCAGGCATTTATTAACTTATTGGCTATTCTGCCAGGATGGATACACACTCCACAGGAGTTCTGTCTGCTTAGCTGGGGCTCAGGTATACTTTACAGACATGGTGACTCTTATCACAGGGATTAAGACCTGTCACTTAAGTGACCTTATACCCAATTCTCTATTATTCTGCTAATGACTCAGCAGCTGCTCTTTGAAGCCTTGGTATTAGTCTGTTGACTTAATGCAGCATAGTGGAGTGGGTTTCCATCCTGAATCTCAGCTACTTTAATTGCTGTATTTAGAGGTTGGCTGTTGAGCCTTTAATTCCTTTTGATGGCAGTGATATTTAATTGAATAAAATTACGTTCAATTACTCTTAAGTGTAGTAATGATAACTCATCTGGTTGCACTACATTAATTTTTAAAGTTTTTAAATTTCTGAAATAGTCAAACTTCAAAGTGCAGACAGATAGTCAAACTTAAAACTGTAGACCAGCTTATTTTGCAGCTTATTCTACAAATTTAAAATAACATAAATAAAACAACATTCTGGTGAGGCAACTGGAAGCAGTTTCTGAACTTTCTTTCAGGAGCACTTGTCATTTGTTTTTGTTTTGTTTTCTGCTATGAATTATGCTCATTGTTAGTAATGAAGCTGATTAGCTAATAACAGGGCAGAAAGAGATTAATTAGATAGACTGACACAGAGAATACTGGGAGAGAAGGTCAGAGTCAGGGAAATAGAAGGCACCAGCCAACAGATGAACAAGCAAGATGTGTAGAAAATGAGGTAAGCCCCCCCATCCAAAGTGGAGTCAGAAGTGAGTGGAGTCCTGCTCCTGGGCCATCTATCCAGAGAATTCCTCTCTGGGATCTGAGTCACACCCAAGGGTCTGATCTCAGGCTCTGCCAGCAGACAGGCCCTAGGCTTTAGCTGTGAGGGGCCTCCTCTAGGGACCTAAGCTTGCCTGGCTGGGCCCCGTCTCCAGAGTGAATGGTGTCATCAGGCAAAGACTTGGGACTTAAAACTACAACCCCCTCACCCCCTACATCTCCATGCCCCCCATTCAGAGCAGAGTCAGAGATTGAACAGACCACTTGCTCAGAACAGACAGAAGACCCAAAAAACCTCTAGCCACAAATGACTAGGATCTGACCAAGTGTGAACCACCAAAGCCATGGGCAGGCGCCAGTGCAAGAATACATATAGCAATATAAAAAACAACAAGGCCTGGTTCGGGTTCCAGTTCCGGGACCAGGTTCTGTCTGTGGTGCGTGTCCCCACACACTCCATAGCAGACTTTGAGATAGACTTTGGCTGTGAGGGTTCCCCCAGCTGCTGCTCAGACAAGGGAACTTGCACGGCCACCCGGCCTCCAACTGCTTCAACAGAGGAGGACTGAGGACTCTGAGAGCCAGACTCAGACTCCACCCAAAGGTGAGGTGAGGTCAGCAGGCCCCAGCGCCTGAATTTGCCAGGGAAAATTGTGTTCCGGTTCAGGTTCCAGTTCTGGGACCTGGTTCTGTCTGTGGTGCATAGCTCAGCACACCCCTTAGCAGACAGAATTAGAGTCTAACAGTGAGGGCCTCCTACAACTGCACCTAAAAGAAGGGGCATCTCACAGCAACCCCGCCTCAACTGCATCAGCACAGAAAGACTAAAGACTTGAAATTCAGACCCCTGCCCAGAGCAGAGTCAGACATTGAGTAGACCCCTTGCTCAGAGGTGACAGGAGACACACAAGCCGACTTGCCACAAAGGACCAGGAGCCACCTAATTGTAAACCACTGAAGCCATGGGCAGACGCCAGTGCAAAAATATATATAATAATATAAAGAACAATAATAAGGTAACTCCAGAAGAAAGTGGTGGTTCTACAACTACAAGAACTGAACTGAGCAATGAAGAGGAAGCAGAAGGAAGCAACACCAAAAATACCTTTATGAAGATCATTGAAGCCCTCAAAGAAGATATGAAAAACTCCCTTAAAGAAATAGAAGAAAATACAACCAAAAAATTGGAAGAGACAAACAAATCTATGAAAGAAACGTGCCAGGAACTAAAGACTGAAATAGAAGCAATAAAAAAGGCACAAAATGAGGCAAAGATGGAACAGAAAACCTGAAGAAAGAAGCTGGAATGACAGATACAAGCATAACCAACAGAATTCAAGAGATAGAAGATAGAATGACTGAAGTGGAAGACTCAATAGCTCAAATAGATGCATCAGTCAAAGAAAATACTAAAACCAAAAAAGCCATAACACAAAATGTTCAGGAAATCTGGGACACCAAGGAAAGACCTAACTTGAGAATAACAGGAATAGAAGAAGGAGAACAATACCAGCTCAAAGGCACAAATAATGTATTCAATAAAATCATAGAAGAAAACTTTCCTAACCTGAAGAAGGAAATACCTATAAAGATACAAGAAGCTTATAGAACAACAAATAGATATGCCCCCCCAAAAAAGTCAGCGCACAACATAATAATCAAGCCACAAAACATATAGAACAAAGAAAAAATTGTAAGAGCTACAAAAGAAAAGGGCCAACTTACCTAAGAAGGCAGAACCATCAGAATAACACCTGACTATTCAATGGAAATGATGAAGGCTAGAAGGGCTTGGTCAGAAGTTATACAGATGATAAAAGAGCATGGCTGCCAAACTAGAATACTATACCCTGCAAAATTATCAATCACCATAGATAGAATAAACAAGATGTTTCATGACAAAGTCAGACTGAAACAATACCTATCTACCAATCCAGCACTACAGAAAGTATTAGAGGGAAACCACCAACCTAAGAACCCCAGATACACCCATGAAACCACAAACAATAATTCCACAGAAGAATACCCCAGAGAAAGGAAATACAAACAGGTTACCACCAAAAATAGCAGGAAATATCAATCAATGGTCACTAATATTAATATCAATGGGCTCAACTCTTCTATAAAACAACACACACTGACAAGATGGATACAACAACAGAAGCAATCCTTCTGTTGCCTACAAGAAACACACCTCAACCACAAAGACAGACACAGACTTAGAATAAAGGGTTGGGAAAAGATTTTCCAGTTAAATGGTCCTAAAAAACAAGCTGAGGTTAAAGTAGACTTTAAGCTAAAAGCAATTAAAAGGGACCAAAATGGTCATTACTTATTCATCACAGGAAAAATTGGTCAAGAGGAGATTTCAATCCTCAATATTTATGCCCCTAATATAAGGGCACCTACCTATGTAAAAGAAACACTGCTAAAGTTCAAATCCCACATCAATTCCCACACCCTAACAGTGAGAAACTTCAATACCCCACTTTCAACCCTGGATAGGTCAACCAGATGGAGACTCAACAGAGAAATAAGGAGTCTAACTGAAGTTATGATACAAATGGATTTAATAAATATCTACAGAATATTCCACCCAAATGCAAAGGAATATACTCAGCTTCTCATGGAACTTTCTCCAAAACTGACCACATAATTGGTCATGAAGCATATATCAACAGATACAAAAAAATGAAAATAATCCATTGTAACATATCGGACAACCAGGGCCAAAAGGTAGAGTTCAACAACATCAAAAATCAAAGAAAGCTTACCAACTCATGTAAACTAAACATCACTCACCTGAACCACCTCTGGGTCAAGGAAGAAATAAAGAAAGAAATCAAAGTCTTCCTAGAATTTAATGAAAATGAATCCACAACGTACCCAAACTTGTGGGACACAATGAAAACAATTTTAAGAGTAGAATTCATAGCGCTAGATGCCTATATGAAAAACCTAGAGAAATCTCACACTAGAGAACTAACAGCTCGGCTGAAAGCCTTAGAACAATTAGAAGCAAACACACCTAGAAGGAGTAGATGACAAGAAATAATCAGACTTAGAGCTGAAATCAATACAATAGAGACAGAAGAACAATACAAAGAATCAACGAATCTAAGAGTTGGTTCTTTGAGAAAGTCAACAAGATAGATAAGCCCTTATCCAAACTAATCAAAAAGCAGAGAGAGAGTATCCAAATCAACAAAATCAGAAATGAAAAGGGGGACATAACAATGAACCCGCCCAAAAATCCAGAGAATTATCAGATCATACTTTGAAAATCTGTATTCCACAAAAAAGGAAAATGTAGAAGAAATGGACAGCTTTCTGGAGAGGTACAATTTACCAAAATTAAATGAAGAACAGATTAATTACCTAAACAAGCCTATAACCCTTGAGAAAATTGAAGCTGCCATTAAAAGCCTCCCCAAAAATAAAAGCCCTGGTCCAGTGCAGATGGTTTCAGTGCAGAATTCTACCAGACATTCAAAGAATAATTATTACTATTACTCCTCAAACTGTTTCGCACAGTAGAAACTGAAGGAATATTGCCTAACTCTTTTTATGAGGCCACAATTACCCTAATACCCAAGCCACTCAAAGACCCAACAAAGAAGGAGAACTACAGACCAATTTCCCTAATGAATATTGATGCTAAATTCTCAACAAAATTTTAGCAAACCGTATTAAACAATATACAAAAAATATCATCCACCACGACCAAGTAGGCTTCATCCCAGAAATGCAGGGCTGGTTTAACATATGAAAAACCGTAAATGTTATCCATCATGTAAACGAACTAAAGGAACAAAACCACATGATCATATCCTTAGATGCCGAAAAAGCCTTTGACCAAATCCAACACTTCTTTATGATAAAGCCCTGGAGAGATCAGGAAAAGAGGGAGAATACCTAAATATAATAAAGGCGATTTACAAGAAGCTGACAGCCAGTATCAAACTTAATGGACAAAAACTCAAAGCATTCCCACTAAAGTCAGGAACTAGACAGGGATGTCCTCTCTCCCCTTATCTATTTAATATAGTTCTCAAAGTTTTAGCTAAAGCAATAAGAGAACAGAAGGAGATTAAGGGGATACAAATTAGAAAAGAAGAAATTAAACTATCTCTATTTGCAGATGATATGATTTTATACATAAGTGACCCACAAAATTCTTCCAAGGAACTTCTATGACAGATAAACACCTTCAGCAATGTAGCAGAATAAAAGATTAACTCAAAGAAATCAGTAGCCCTTCTATACACTGAAGATAGAAGAGCTAAAAAAGAAATAAGAGAAACATTACCCTTCATAATAGCTGAAAATAGTATTAAATACCTTGGAGTAACTATAACCAAAGAAGTAACAGACCTATTTGACAAAAATTTTAAATCACTGAAGAAAGAAATTGGAGAGGATATTAGAAAAGGAAAGATCACCTATGTTCCTGGATAGGTGGGATCAACATAGTAAAAATAGCAATTCTATCAAAAGCAATCTACAGATTCAATGCACTGCCCATCAAAATCCCAACACAATATTTTTTGGACTTTGAAAGAACAGGATTGCCAAAACAATTTTGCTCAACAAAAGAACCTCAGGAGGCATCACCATCCCTGACTTCAAGTTATACTATAGAGCTACAGTAATTAAAACACCTGGTACTGGCATAAAAACAGGTTTGTGGATCAATGGATTAGAATTGAGGATCCAGACATTAACCCAAAAACCTATGAACACCTGATCTCAAAAAAGAGGCCCAAAATATTCAGTGGAAAAAAGATAGTATCTTTAACAAATGATGTTGGCATACCTGGATGTTAGTGTGTAGAAAACAGCAAATAGATCCAAGCCTGTCACCCTGCACAAAACTCAAATCCAAGTGGATCAAAGACCTCAACATAAACCCAGCCACTTTGAACTTGATAGAAAAGAAAGTGGGAAATACTTCTACGAATTGGCACAGGTGACCACTTCCTAAATATAACACCAGTGGCACAGACACTAGAATCAACAATCAATAAGTGGGACCTCCTGAAACTGAGTAACTTCTGTAAAGCCAAGGACACTGTCAATAGGACAAAACGACAGCCTACAGAATGGGAAAATATTTTCACCAACCCTACAAGTGATAGAGGACTGATCTCTAAGATATATAAAGAACTCAAGAATCTAGAGCCCAAAACCTTGAATAACCCAATCAAAAAATAGGGTTCAGATATAAAAAGAGAATTCTCAGCAGAAGAATTACAAATGGCTGAAAGGCACCTGAAAAAGTGCTCATCATCTTTAGCTATCAGAGAAATGCAAATCAAAACAACTTTGAGATACCACCTGACACCTGTCAGATTGGCTAAGATAAAAGACACAGATGACAGCCTGTGCTGGAGAGGATGTGGAGCAAGGGAAACACTCCTCCATTGTTGGTGGGAGTGTAAACTTGTTCAGCCACTCTGGAATGCAGTATGGTGGTCTCTCTGAAAATTGAGAATCAATCTCTCCAAGGACCAAGCAATACCACTTCTGGGTGTATACCCTAAAGAGGCACAGTCACACTCCAATGGCATTAGTTCAACTATGTTCACAGCAGCATTATTTGTAATATCAAGAGCCTGGAAAAAACCTAGATGCCCCTCAACTGAAGAATGGATTAACAAACTGTGGTACATCTACACAATGGAGTATTACTCAGCAGTAAGAAAAAATGATATTCTAAAATTTGCAGGCAATGGATGGATTTGGAGACTATCCTCCTGCTCGAGGTATCACAAACCGAGAAAGATAAGCAGGGGATGTATGTACTCATTAGTGAACTCTAAACAAACAAAAAGGAAAGCATGCCCTAACCCTAACCCTAACCCTAACCACTGAACAGCTTGGGATCAGAAACACCTTGGACTGACTCCTTGGATCCCAATCCCCCTAGAGGAACACCTGACTCAGTCTTGATGTTGAGGGGAGGAATCTGGATTTGCCAGGAGTGGAGGCTGAACTAAGCAATATTGGCACCATGAGACCTTGAGACCGCCTGCCCATGGGGGGGGGTGGAATGGAGAGATGTGGAGAAGAGAGAATGACCTGATGTGGTGGGAGGGTGAAGGGACCTTGAATAAGGATATACAGGGATTGAAAATGTGACTTCTTTATTCATAATAATAAAAAGAAAAAAAAAAAATGAAAAGGGGGACATAACAACAGACTGCTAGGAATTCCAGAGAATTATCAGGTCATACTTTGGAAATCTATACTCCACAAAAAATGGAAAATCTAGAAGAAATGGACAGCTTCTTGGAGAGGTACCATTTACCAAAATTAAATCAAGATCAGGTTAAATACCTAAACAGATCTATAACTCTAAAGGAAAATGAAGCTGTCATTAAAAGCCTTCCAAGTAAAAAAAGTCCAGGTCCAGATGGTTTCAGTGCAGATTTTTACTAAACATTCAAAGATGAACTGCTACCAATACTCTTCAAACTGTTTTACACAGTAGAAACTGAAGGAATATTGCCTAACTCTTTTTATGAGGCCACAATTACCCTAATACCCAAGCCACTCAAAGAAGGAACAAAGAAGGAGAATTACAGACTAATTTCCCTCATGAACATTGATGCTAAAATTCTCAACAAAATTCTGGCAAATCGTATATAACAACATATACAAAATATCATCCACCATGATCAAGTAGGCTTCATCCCAGAAATGCAGGAATGATTCAACATACGAAAAAGCATAAATGTCATCCATCATATAAACAAACTAAAGGAAAAAAAAACCACATGATCATCTCTTTAGATGCTCAAAAAGCCTTTGACAAAATCCAACACTCCTTTATGTTAAAAGTGCTAGAGAGATCAGGAATACAGGGAAAATATATCAATATAATAACGGCAATTTACAAGAAGCCAACAGCCAACATCATACTTAATGGAGAAAAACTCAAAGCAATCGCACTAAAATCAGGAACTAGACAAGGTTGTCCTCTCTGCCCTTATTTAGTTCTCAAATATAGTTATCAAAGTTCTAGCTAAAGCAATAAAAGAACAAAAGGAGACTAAGGGGTACAAATGGGAAAAGAAGAAGTAAAACTATCTATTTGCAGATGATATGATTGTATATATAAGTGACCCACAAAATTCTACCAGGGAACTTCTACAACTGATAAACACCTTCAGCAATGCAGCAGAATATGAAATTAACTCAAAGAAATCAGTAGCCCTCCTATACACTAAAGATAAAAGGGCTGAAAAAAATAAGGGCAACATCATCCTTTATAATAGCTGCAAATAGCATTAAATACCTTGGAGTAACTATAACCAAAGAAGTAACAGATCTATTTGACAAAAATTTTAAATCGCTGAAGAAAGAAATTCAAGAGGATATCAGAAAATGGAAAGATCTCTCATGTTCCTTGGATAGGCAGGACCAAGATAGTAAAAATGGCAATTCTACCAAAAGCAATCTATAGATTCAATGCACTGCCCATCAAAGTCCCAACACAATTTCTTACAGAGCTTGAAAGAACAATACTCAATTTATTTTTAATAACAGGAAAGCCAGAAATGCCAATAGAATTTTGCTCAACAAAAGAACCTCAGGAGGCATCACCATCCCTGACTTCAAGTTATACTATAGAGCTACAGTAATAAAAACAGCCTGGTACTGGCATAAAAATAGACTTGTGGATCAATGGAATTGAATTGAAGATCCTGACATTAACCCAAAAACCTATGAACACCTGATCTTGGACAAAGAGGCATAAATATTTTTGTGCTACCAAGTAGAATCTGAATGAACACATTGAGCAGCAGAGCAGAAGGACAAACATCGAAAAAGGGAGTAAAATAATTTTTTCTAGGAAGATGAAAATACAGAACACAGGGCATTGGGCTTTGGTTGACTAGAAAAACACTCAGCAATGCATTTTTTTTAAATGCAGCAGAACAGGCACTCTGGGTATCTGACTGTTGCTGGGTCAATCTGGGCTTCGCTAAGAAATGTAAGGGAGAGAGAAGGCATAGTACACACAGTGCACTCTTGACATGCCAAGTCACATACATGGAGTTAAACCAATCCAGCTATTTTGGTCACTACTAACTAACTGGGGCCTGTTAACTGAACTAAAGCTTTTAAAACGTCTTCCACTTGTGGCCCCTTTCCTGTCAATCCCCTCTGTACATATATATAAATTAGGTATTTATTGATAACATAAAAATATTTATTGATAATAAATCACAAGAGGATTTATTATAAAACAGTTCCTTGGTATAATTAATTTTATAACCAATTAATTTTATAATTTATTAGAGGGAAAAGCAAATTTACATACTATGATGAAATGAATTTACAAGTTTTTATAGCACAGAACAACCCAAAGATAAATTAATTTGATACTTATAAACCAAGAAACAGTAGTAGGAAAATACTAGAGCTTTATTTTCTATGATTAAACCATTATATCTCTGTAAGAATAGGAAGTTTTGTATACTTAGTATAAACTCTGTTCTTTATAACATGCTGTATAATATGAGCCAAGTTGTTGCATTGATTGGCATTGTGTGACATATTTGGATGTGTAGTGCAAAATCCTTATATTGTATGTCCAGAATCAAGGCTACAATGAAGTCATGAATGGGATGCTTATGTGAACTGTGAATTCCAATAGCTTTTTTGCCAACATTTTTATGATCCTCACATTCAGCTGCATGATCCTATATGTGCCACCCACACTTAAGACACTTTTGTCTAAATTAAGTAGGAGATACAAGGGAGGTCAAAACTCTCCACTGGGTTTTGGCTCTGTCTCACAGAGGAACCCCATAGGAAGTGAGGACATCCTGACACAGTCAGATGACCTACCTTATAGAGGAGCTAGAATATACAGGAGCCAAGAATAACTCAGAGCCTGTGAGACATCTGCCTTCTCCAAGAAACTTGCTGTCCAGTCAGGTGCTGAAGTGTAAGTGTTACAAGTACAGAATGTGACAGTGTAAGAAGGATACAGAAAGCTGTATGACCCAGCAGGGCTCTAAATCACAGACTTCATCACTAAGGCGACTGGAGCACACTGGCTTTGAATATCACAAAACCATCTTGTAAATCAAAGTTGAGACTTGTGTATCAGTCTGATGTTCCATTTTTCCTCTCTGACCAGGGGTAGTAGAGAAAGCAGAAAGAGGGCTACTGTGATAGTCTGGTTTTAGCCCAGCAGTGCCAGTCTCCCAAAGGTGGGTACAGGCCTGGACTTGACCCCCAGACATGCACACAAACAAAACAAACATGACAAAACCCAGACAATCTTTGATGATCCACAAAGTCTCTATTTCTAACTCTGCTACTTCCTGGCTGTGCTGGCTCGTGTTCTGTCAACTTGACACAAGCTAGAGTCACTTGGGGAACCTCAGTTGAGAAAACACATACGCATGAGTGTCCAGTAGGCAAGCCTGCAGGAATGCAGCTCACTGTGAGCAGTGCTACCACCCCAGAGGAGGCAAGCCTGGCTTGTATAGCAAAGCAGGTTGAGCAATCCGTGAGGGGCAAGCCAGGAAGTAGTGTTCCTCTATGGCTTCTGCTTCATTCCTGCCCTGCTTGAATCCTCATCTGACCCCTACTCCCTATGATGATTGCTCCTGGAATTTCAAGCTAAAATAAACTCTTTCCTTCCTAGTTTTATTTCCCCATGGTGTTTTATCACAGCCATAGAAATCTTAATAAGACAGCTGACAGCTACCAGAGTTTAAAGCCCTTATTTTTCTTCTTTTTTTTTTCTGGGATGATACGCCCAAATTTATACTTTTATTTCTATAATTATTTGGTCAGTGATTTAAAGAAACAATGATAAATTGGATTAAGTTTGATCTTCCTTGGTAAATTTTATATTCTAAGTTAAATTTCTTTTGTTTATTATGAAAAAAGTCATATTTTTATTTTATCCATGTACATCCTTGTTCAGGTTCCCTTCCCCCTCCCACCGCTCCCAGTCATTCTCTCTTCTCCCCATCACTTTATCTCCTCCCCAGCAAGGGCAGGAGGTCCCAAGGTCCCAAAGTGGCTTAGTTCAGCATCCACTCCAGGTAGATCCAGTTTCCTCATCCCACATAAAGATTGAGTCAGGTGTTCCTCTGGAGAGAATGGGCTCCAAGGTGCCAGTCCAAGGTGTTTCAGATCCCTAGCTGTTCCAGTGGTTGTGGTTTGCAGCTTAGACATGCTTTGCTTTTTTTCTTTAAAGTCCACTAATGAATGAGTACATTTCCTGTTTATCTTTCTGGGTTTGTGATACCTCGCTCAGGAGGATATTCTCCAAATCCATCCATTTGCCTGCAAATTTTAGGATATCAATTTTTTCTTACTGCTGAGTAGTACTGCATTGTGTAAATATACCATAGTTTGTTAATCCATTCCTTAGCTGAGGGGCATCTACGTGATTTCCAGGTTCTTGATGTTATGAATAATGTAAAGCCCTTACTTCTAAAATAGCCATATTCTGTGTATTGTAGTCCTACCCAAACAAGTTTATGTGATGAACAGGTGTCTCCAGTGCTGCCATCAACTTTTCCCCCCTGATCTGTTAGGGAGAGTGTACCAATTGTGCTGTGTGCATGGCTACACTATAACTATCAATCACCCAGCACATTTGAAGCTATGTAACATTTAAGAATGCAGCATCACAGAAGAGAACAAACCTTCTTTCTGGTTTCATAAAGAGTCAGTGTTTGTTAATCCCCCTGGGACTGCTACTCAGCTCCTGGCCTTTCCCAGGCATTTCTCTCTCCTCCTCCTTCCCACACTCTGCCCACAAACTTTTATCTGTAATATGAAGTTTTTGGCTTAGTTTTTTTGGCCTAGTTTTGAGGTTTGGATTTATTTGTAGCTTTGTTACCAGTTAGTTTTTTAAAAATGACTTAGATTTTTATATTAATTGGATGTTGTTTAGTTTATGGCTAGGGCTTATTGTTACTTTTATATTTTAATTTAATTTATTTTTATTAATTTGTCTTGTCATGTTGCCTGTGGCTTATTTGTATTTTTATATGTTGTACTTTGGTGGTGGCCAGTAGTGTTTTTTTATGGCTGAATTTTGAATAATAAAACATTAAATGTCATATTTGAGGGGGTCTAAAGAGTGTTTTAAGAGTATTTATTTAATTGAAATATATTTTTGTATATTTAAAAATCTTAATATGACTATAAGTTTGGTTATCAGAGGTGACTATTAATCTGTGTTTTTGGATTGTACATTATAACTTTAAAGTAATTGTATAAACAATGTTTTAAATAAGAGTAGAAATATATATAATATAATAAAATTGACTTTAAATATTATTAATAAACTAAAATTTATATCAGTGTAAAATATTTTGAGATTAACTATCATTTTTGGATTAAAGTAGATTTAGCAGTTAATTATTTTTAATCATTTTTGTATCATATTTATCACTACTACTTTTCTCCATCCTCCCTAGAACCAGTTCAAAAGTTTCTGGGAGAGAAACTTCTAGTCACCTATCACTATCCTATCAGGTCAATAAGATGGTTCAGGAGTAATGTTGCCTGCCACTCACACTAGAGAATCTGATTCTTGTTATGCCCAAAGCTCAACCCCAGAGAGACCACTGGAGACAGGACTGCCTGGGATACAACATCAAGGTTTATTGGCAGTGTAATACAAGCCAGGCAGGGAGCTTACTTCAGGCTTCTGTGATAACAGCAAGGAGTAGTAGCTGCCCTTGGTAACAGCAAAGTTTTTATAGACAAAAACTACAACATAGTCAGTGGCTTGGAGACAGGGTGTTCGGCTCATGCTAAGGGTCTTTCTGCCCCAAAGTATCTTTGGACCCCACCTAGATGGGGTCCACCTGGACCCTACCTGGGGTGGCTGGTTTTTCCCAGAACTGGGTAAATAAGAATCTATTCTTCTCCCAGAACTGGGTAGATGTCTTGGCTAATCTCCCAGAACTGGGCAAGTAGGAAGCTATTCTTCTCTCAGAACTGGACAGCCCCCTGCTAGGTCTATTCTTTTAGGACATGTTCTTTTCCCAGGACATGTCAGGCGTGAGTGACTATTCTTCTCTCAGAACTGGGCAGCATCCGACCCTGCCCTTGCCACCAGAAATGCAAAACTAAACTTCATTTTATCTTCTTATAAAATAGCTACTAGAATTCAAAATGGGGTTTCTTGAGCTAAGTTTTCTGTCTTCAATCCTATCTGCAGAACCCATATAAAGGTGGAAAGAAAAAACCAACATGAGATTGTCTTCTGAAAACACACACACATGTCCCCTCATCATGTAAACACATGCACACACACATGCACACGCGCGCGCACACACACACACACACACACACACACACACACACACACCAAACAGCCCCAAATAGCAACTTATTTTACCAGTGAGTGTATTCTTCTCAGGGAGAGAGGAATTGGTATAGTTGACATTTTCTTTAGGCTACAACCTGCTCCCAAATAAAGACATGAAGATTTATTATTAATTATAAATGATCAGCCTTAGTTTAGGCTTGTCTCTCTAGCTCTTTTATGTAGTAGCACAAATTTAGGTTGTAAGAAAAGAAGACTCTGAGCCAAATGTTGGGGAAAGCTGAAATATCAGAGAGAGGAAGCACCACAGTCAGTTCTCACCCAGCTGTCTTGCTACCTCATCAGCCTCACTCCTGGTCGCTTCTGCCTGTTGCTTCTGCCAGTGCTTTTTCCCTTGCCTGGTTTCTACAGCCCTTATATACCCTGTCCCATCCAGATTAGGATTAAAGGTGTATAACCTTGAACTCACAGAAACAGAAGAAATTCTGTCTCTGGAATTATGGGATAAAGGATGTTGATCACCACTCCCAGCTTTCCCTGTGCTGGGATTAAAGGTGTATGTGATTGACCCAGTTGTTTATCCTTGTATTCAAGGATCAAGAATTTCCTGAGCTGTCTGCCTAGGATTTGACTCTGTGCTGCCTCTGATATTTCAGGATTTATTAAATATCTAACAAATATTCATACTTTTAACTTAATTTAACCTGTTTATATTCATCGACTTTTTGCCTTGGGTTTTTGTTGTTGTTGTTTTTTTTTTTTTTTTTTTTTTTAACCTATCTGTCATTCTATATGTCCTACTTTCTTGCTTCCATATCTGGCTGGCTGGCTGCCCCCTGGTGGCTCTTTATCTTTTTTTTCTTGAGCCTAAATTTCTCCTCCTACTTAATCCCACCTATATCTCCTTCCTACCAACCAGGTGCCTTAGGCAGGCAAAGTAAAATAGAGCACATCTTTACATAATTAAACAAATACAACACATCTTTTTTTACATAGTTAAATGTTCTGTAACAGAAAGGAGAAACATATGCAGAGGTGAAGACGTACTTGGAAGACTTGGCCCAGGGTACCACTCACCTATACTTGTTATTTCCACATAAAACAATGGAATGGAGAGGAAACATACTGAAAGTGTGTATTTAATCTTACTTAGATCAGGGATATTTTAACTGAGCTGAACTGCTCCATGCTTACAAGTGCTGAGCCTTAGTGATCTGCAAGAGTCCTGGGAATAACCTACAAAGTTCTGTGTGTTTGAAGGAACCCGTGATAGGGTTGTCTTCACAAAGCAGTCTGACAAAGGAACCTGGGATTAGGGGCTTCTGAACACACTGATTACAGGTGTCTTTAGGAAGATGTTACAACAAAGTTTACTATGTCAGAGAAAGACCCAGCTCATGCTGGGCAATCAGAGAGAAGAGAAAGTGATCTGATAGAATAAAAATCCATTTAAGTTTTGCAACTGTTCCTCTACAATCTAGTGAATAGAAAAATGTAAATTTTTTTGGATTGGAAATTGCTGAAGTATCATTTTCTTTTATTCAGTATAAATTAATTTTCAGTTTCTTCTTAGGTAATGCTCAAGTAGTAACATTCTAGAATTAAGGGGGAAAGTGGTAAGTAGGCAAAGCTGCGGGCTGGCCACTCAGCACATTCCAATCTAGTGTATTTAGATAGAGCTTGTGTGGCTTTAATTTGTGCTTTAATCCCAGCACTGTAGGAGATACGGAAATACCTGTTTACACACTAGAGAACACCACTGTCTCTCAACCAAGCAATAACAAACACATTAAGAGCATTAAAATGTAGAAGGAACATAAAATGACAAAGCTAGATAAATGTTTGGGGATGTATAAATGAATGGACAAGCTATGAAAAACATGCTTGCTGTTCTCAAAGCCATCTTTTGTGGAGTTTGTTGTTATTGTTCTATTTTCTGAAATAGGCCTAGAGCTCAGGAGTCCAGAGGATAAATTCCTTTTTGTAAGATTTAAAATGTTTTTTATTATGTGCATGTTTGTGTGTTTATGTGTACACGTGAGTGCAGTGTCCTTAAAGGTCAGTATAAAGTGTCCTATCCACTGGAGCCAGAGTTACAGTTGGTTGTACACTGTCCCTTGTGGGTTCTAGATCTGAACTTTGGTCCCCTGAAGTCCTTCTTAACTGCTGAGCCATTTCTCTAGCCTCAAGTCTGAGTTCTGTG
This sequence comes from Sigmodon hispidus, assembly GCA_004025045.1. Taxonomy (NCBI): domain Eukaryota; kingdom Metazoa; phylum Chordata; class Mammalia; order Rodentia; family Cricetidae; genus Sigmodon; species Sigmodon hispidus. The sequence continues at coordinate 29,539 of PVIH01011149.1, read as the reverse complement.
GTGGAATATTAGTTTAAAATGTGATATATTTGTTTATGATGTGGATATTTGCTTACTGATGTGAAGATGTGTTGCATTCTTTTATGTTACAATTATTTAACTCTATAAAGCTGTATTACTTTGCCTGTCTAAAACACCTAATTGGTCCAATAAAGAGCTAAACAGCCAATATCTAGGGCAAGAGAAAGGATAGGAGAGGCTACCAGGCAGAGAGAATGAATAGGAGGAGAAATCTAGGCCAGGGGCTGGGAAGAAGATGAAGGACAAGAAAAGGGGGCGAGGAGGATGGCAGGGCCGGTGACTCAGCCACACAACCAGCCGTGGAGTAGGAAGCAAAGGGAGGAAGATAGAATAGAGAAAGGTAAAAGTCCAGAGGCAAAAGGTAGACGGAATAATGTAAGAAAAGCTGACTAGAAATAAGCCAAGCTAAGACAGGGCTTTCATAAGTAAGAAAAATATCTCTGTATATTTATTTGGGAACTGGATTGTAGACACCCAAAGAATAAATATTTAAAAAAAAAAAAAAAAAAAAAACTATAGAGTTCTGATTAGCTCACAGTTTCATGTCAATTAAAAATGAAATCTTTGTTGTTTGGGCTTAATCCAGGGCCCAGTGCTTACAGCCTTATGATAGGGCAAGTTAATTTATTTCTCATCTACTCTTCAGCTTTTCTACTGAAATCAGGGTGATGGTATTACCAACCCCACAGCACTGCCAAGAGCACATGGGAGTTTTGTCTTCTTTGGAGCAATTGCAGTCTCACCCAACCAATTTGTCTTTTTATTTCTTGTCACTTGAGCTCAGATGCCGTCCTTACAGTCATCAGAGACCCAAGCACTGTGATTAGATTCCCTATGGCTCCTATTTTCTATTTTGCTTTGAGTGCTGAGCCAGAATATGGTCTCATGGTCCCTTGGTCATTCCCACTCTATTAACCTGCTTTTTAAATCCATCTTGTGGCCACAATTTTCCTATCTTTAGTTTATAGGTCCTTTTGTCTGAAATCTCAACATCTATTCCCAAGGATCCTTTACTCTCTCATCACTTCCCCTGTTATTTGATCTCTAAGTTGGCACCAATATCATTTTCTCCTACTTGGTCATTTCACTTCATGTCTCAGGTTCTTTGTACATGTTGTACATATCATTGGCGTATCATGGCCTGGGATTCCAGAGATTAACAACACTCATACTCAATTACTAGCAGGGAAAATGTATCAATAATGAGCTATCATGCTAATTTCCATGAGTGATTTATGCTATGATATGCTGTACAGGGAATAGAGACACTTAAGAGAGCTAGTAGCTAGTAGTCATATATGACATTTGGGGAAGATTCCAGGAAGTGAGTCCAGCAAATACAAAGGCTACGAAGGGGAATCATTTGAAGTGTCCCAGAAATATAACCAAGAAAGATAAATAGATTGAAGTTGAGAAAGGAAAGAGGTATAAGAGAGACATGAGCAGATAACGATATGGGCCTGTTTTGTCATTTTCTCCTGGTCTCTCTTCCCACCATTGCTTACAAGGCAAGCCTTGACTCCTATCCACATGCCCAGTATTTCTTCAGTATGTCTGCTACCCCATCCCTTGGATCATTTTGTCCCACTCAATGCTCATCATCTCTCAAACTCTTCTGAATTTCCAATTGTCTTTAGTTTTACCATCTCAAGACTAATGCAAATACTCAGCTAATCCAAAGTGAAAGTCTAATTATCTCACTATGTAAAATCTAATTCTCTACAGGATGTAAAATTCAACTTTCCATCATGATAAAAGGGTTTGTAGAGTCTGATAGTACCATCTGCCAACAGCTTTAAAAAAAAAAAAAATCAGGATCCTTCTACTCCCAAGACCTTTGATAAGTAATTGCAGCTCATGAACTCAGTTTTCTGATAAGTACTAGTAGTAACTTTTATACTTCTATATGGTTATAAATGGATTCAAAGATTATTCACATTCTTTCTTTCTACTTTTTACTTTCATCATTATAAAGACCCACTCTTTATCACTTTCAAGGCCTGTCTTTGTTTCTAGCCAACATAACATGGCAAAGTCAAAGGGTTGTCTCTTCTATGACTACATTAATGGTATATAACTGTTTCTGGGAGATTTCTTTGCATGCTTTAAAAAGGGCAGCTCAGCTGCTGTGGTGGGGGAACCAAGAACAATGCCAGGGACTAAGTAAGACTTCAGTCAGGAATCCCAGGAGCTCAGTTGAATAGGAACAACTAAGTAGATTATGATAATTAATATTGTCAACTTGACAGAATCTAGTTTCACCTACAAAACAAATCACTAGGCAATTCTGTAAAGGATTACCTAGATTGTGTTAATAAAGGTGGTAGTGCCTTACCTGTGAGTGGTACTACTTCATTGAGTGGGGTCCTGGACTGAAAAAAAGAAGATGAGCTGAACACCAGCATTAATTTCTGATGTGAGATGTCCTTCTGTACGTTGTGAATTACCATTGGATAATAAAGAAACAGTTTTGGCCTATTGCAAGCCAGTTTATAGGCCGACAGGAAATTCAAGCATAGATAAAGGAGAAGAAGGGCAGAGTCAGACAGAGCTACTGCAAGCTCCTGCTGAGAGAGCAACATGTAAAAGTATAGATGAGCCACAAGCCATGTGGCAAGACATAGACTAATAGAAATGGGTTTAGTTAAAATGAAAGAGCTAACAAGTAATGAGCCTGGGCCATAGTCTGAACAGTTTGTAATTAATATAAACCTCAGTATGATTATTGAGACTAAACAGCTGTAAGAGATCTGGACCTCAGGGCCAGTCCAGATCAAAAACTTCAGAGTACAGATCTCTCTGTGTTTCCTAGCTGCAGATGCAATGTGACCAGCTGCCTCAGACTCCTGCTACCATGGCTTCTGCACTGTGATGGACTGCACTGTCTGTGAGCCAAAATAGGCACTTCCTTCCTTATGGTGTTTCTTGTTAGGTATTTTGTTAAAACAGCAAGACAAATAGCATGTGTATGTTGTAACCAATGTGTACATGAAGACAGATGTGCTTAACTGTACCATTTGAGCCTCAGGTGAGATCACAGGCCCAGTCAATACTTTGAAGCCATGGAAGACTAAAACAGAGGTTCTGGGTAAGTTGTGTTTCAAAACTACAGGCATTCTCCCCGCCCCCACCCCAGTTCTTTGCTCATGTTTGTTTTTTTAGATAGAGTCTCATTTAGCCTTGGTTGGCCTTGAATTCACAATGCCACCAAAAATGATTTTGAACTCCTAATCTTCCTGTCTCTCCCTCCCATGCAGGGATGACAGGTGTGGGCCACCATGTCTGGCTCTTTTTGCATCCCTATGGGCACTATGTTTCCCAGACTTACATGCCATTATTTCTGATGAAAATGTTCTTCCCTGGCTAATGCATCCTTCTCATCACCCCTCTGTTCCCCACCCTGACTCAGACATGTTTCCCTGTTCTTCCTCTAGCAGGCACCACCTCCCTGGAGAGATGGAAAGTTGCAAAGTATCTGATGGAAGAGTCAGAGGGTCTCACTTCATGTACTTGAATAAAGTTTGTTATTGATTGTATCAGATTTACATCCTTCCTTAGTACCTGTATACTTTAATTCATTGCCTAAAAATATTTAAATAGGATTTTTTCCACAAAACCTCCTGATACTGTTTTTTAGGATGAAGGCTCTTATGTGTAAAGAGTATTCATGTCTCTGCTCTCTGATGAGTCCTAGTATTTCTTATAATCTTTCTGTTATAACTTTCATTCACAAATATATGATCATCTTTCCAAACTCCCCACAATTGTAAAAATTTACAGAATTACACAGAGTGTTAGGGAAAGGGCCAAGTCATGACCAGAACAGTTGACTGGCACTCTGTAGGGTTTCGCCCAACTTATTTTTGAATTCAAGTGTAGGGCGCGGTTGGCCCTTGCGCAACTTGCTGGAACATTGCATCATGTTCCCCAGCTATTGCACCTCCGCTGCTTATGCTAATTAGGCGCTAAATAGTGACCTATCCAACGTGATCCCTGACTATGCTAATTTGGCACTCCTTACCACCTATCACCAGCTATATGCTAATGAGGCATTACTTTGGACCTATCACCAGCTATATGCTAATGAGGCATTACTTTGGGTGCCAATCATATGGCTACACGCGTCCCCGTTTCCCTATATAAGCAGGCTGCATTTCAGGCACGGGGTCTTTCTTCCACCATTCTACCTCAACTGAGCTGTACTCCAATAAAGTGTGATCTGAGAAGAATCGTGCATGTGGTGACTCGTCATTCTGCAGGCCAGAAAGCGGCTCGCCACATTCAAGGATAAAGTTTGTCCCCTGTATCCCAAATCTATTCATCTTACACTAATGTTATCTTTTATCTTTCCAGCCTCCAACTTCCCCTGGGGAAATTTATTGAGAAAGAAGCTAATTTTCTCTAATTGAGATATGTAATTTGAAATTCTAATTCTCAGTGAAACCATTATTTCTTCTATAGTATGATGGCACTTGATAGTTATGAGTAGAATCTCTCTTTTGGGTCATTGGTGGGAAAAAAAAATGAAGCTCCACTAAGCTCAGCATTTTCTTTCCTGTCTCAACTTTGCAGTTCTAAATCTGGGCACAGCAGTAATTGGGAACTCCTGTGTGTAACTCATACTGTTGTCAGGGGCTTGGAAATAAGACTTGCAAATGAAGCCATGAGTGGTTGCAGGACTTGGCTGCAGAGTCCTGGGTACAAGCCTAAGACAGCTATTCTGATTTTTTGCTGCATTTTAAGAATGTGGCCACATTTTTTTCCTTTCCTAAGATGCTTTCATTTCCCAGGTCCTTTTCCTATCAGCTGTACAGTTGCAATAGATTTTTCTGTAGATGTGGCCATCAACTAGGGAAAAGAGAAAATAAAATCTCTCATTTTGAAAATTGTTCTTTACATAGAATAGTCTCCAAATGTCTGTTATCCCCAGAGCTCTGATGAGTCTCAAAGCAGAACCCCATGCCCCAGTAGCTTAATAATGTACACTATCATCTTTAACAATGGTGATGAAAATGATGTCTTCAGTAGTGCTCTCCCAGTTCTGAAAGCATTTGCACATGTATTACTGTATTACAGGACTGCCCGAATCTTGGGCTTTGTTGCATAATGTAACTCCTGTCTTAGGATGGGGACTCAGAGAGTATTTCATGTTCTTACAATCAGCTCCACCAGCTGAATTGGAAAGAATCTTTGTGCTTCCCACATCAGCCCGTGTTTTCACTATGTAGTCATAAATAACCTTGGTTCATGTGAGACTTAAGATCCTTTCCAAATTGGGATTGATTTTACTGCTCTGGGTTCTCGTCACACAAACACCTCTGTCGTGACATGTCAGTCAGCCATTTGTTCATCAGGGAACAAATCTTCTCAGCTTCAGATTTTCTGGAGATAGGTGAAAGGGTTTCATTTCATTTTCCTTCCTTGAAGATGAGCTGCAGAGTTGCTTTTTTTACTCTTTTAGTATTTCACAGGTATTTGTTGATCGTCTTCTGCCTTACATTGCTCTTATGTTCATCTTTTTTTAAAAAATATTTCTGTGTGTGTGTGAGTGTGTGTGTGTGTAAACATGTGTGTACATACTTGTGGAGGCCAGATACGAACATCAGGTATCTTTTCAATGGCCCTCCATCTCATTTTTGAGGCAGGGTTTCTCACTGAACCTAAAGCTTGTTGAATCAATGAGACTGGCTGGCCAGTGAGCTCCAGGGGTCCATTTGTCTCTGCCTTTCAGCCCCAGGAATACAGAACTCTAGTTTTCATGCAAGCTTTCCCATCCCAAATATTGACAATATTTATAGACATTTTTTTCAAAGTCTTTTCCTGGGCTGGAGAGATGGCTCAGCTGTTAAAGGCTAGGCTCACAACCAAAATCTTTTCCTACCAACCCTATCATCTATATTGTTTGGGAATCTACTGCCATTGTTAGTTTTGACAGATTTTCTTCTTGGCCATAGGTCATATTCACTACTTTTTGTATTTCACCATCTTTTAACCATATGTTTTAACCATCTTTTATTGTGTATGCTAAGTCCTTCTGGGAGGACTACTTAAATTTGGTTATTTGTTTTTAATTTTGTTGAATGGGCAAACTTGGTCTTTCTGAGACTTGTTTCTGTATTTTACTGACACTCTTCTAGGAAGGCCTTTACTTCTGAGATAGTTTTGCATTGTTATTACAATAACTCTTAGCCTGTTGTCCTAAATATTCTACTAGAAACAAATCAGAAAGCAAGTACTCAGCAGCCCCAGGGACTTGAGACCTTCTTAGCTTTTAGCCTCTGATCTCACCAGATTTTACTCCATTCATGTATTGATATAAAATAATGACTCTTTTAAAGGAAATAAGAAAATAGTTCATTTTGAAGGTAAACAAGATGGCTCAGGTGGTAAAAACGCTCACTAGCATGCTCAATTACCTTGTTAATTTTCAGAACCCACATGGCAGAGAGAGAATTGACTCCTACAAGCTGACCTCCGCAGATATGCTGTGGTATGAGTGCACACACATGCACATACACACTAATAAGTGTTATAAGAAGTTTCTGACCTATCTGTTCTGGCCTAGCCCAAGGTCTGGACCCACCTGCAGCTCTGCTGCCTCTTTAGCCCTAAATAATGACTCAGATGCTTATATTAATTACATGCTGTTCTGCCTATGGCTCAGGCTTATTGCTAGCTAGCTCTCAAATCTTACCTCAACCCATTTCTATTCATCTGTCTTTCCCTGTGGCCAGTGGCTCACCTGTACTCCATTACATATTGCTTCTTGGGAAGCTGGATTGTATCTCTGATGGCTCCACCCTCCTTCTCCTATATCTATGCTTGGATTTCCCATCTGTTTCTAAGCTGCTCTACCATTGGCCCAAAACAGTTCCTTTATTATCCAGTGGTATTCATAACATACAGAAAGACATCCCACATCAAATAAGTAAATTAAAAATGAAAGAAAATAGTTTATTTTTAGCTAAATGTGAGTTACTACAGATAGGAACATAGACTCATACTACTTTGAATGAGGTTACATGAACTTTATAGTAATGGAATAAAAGAAAGACAGAAATTGATGCATTTATTAAATATATGATGGAGACCAAGGAAGTGAAGCTAATGCAAAGTTGTGGAATTAATGAGTTTCTGTTATCATATTAAAATAGTCTTAGGACTAGGGTTGCTAGGGGCTAGAGGTCTACAAAGCTTAGCCATACCTTCAAGAATTCTCCCTGAATCACAAAAATGTCAGATCAGATAGAAAGGTTAAAATAAATAGCATTTTAAGGGACCAAGATGACTTTAGATGGCCTGGGTAGTAAACTACAGCTTCCAGACTGTATTCTGGGTCACACAGTCTGTGGTCATAACAGAGATACAACCATATCTGAAGCTGTATTGTAATGCCCGAAACTCAATCCCCCAGAGAGACCACCAAAGACAGAGATGTTTCAAATGCAACAGCAAGGTTTATTGTCAGTGTGATACAAGCCAGACAGGGAGCTTGTTCCCCACACCTGATGTGTGGTGCAAGGAAAAGCTAAGAACCCCAAATTACACAAGCTTTTTATAGGCAAAAACACAAGGCAGGGCTACTTGGGGTCAAGGGTTCAAGTGTGCTGCTGATTGGCTCATGCTTAGGTACTTTTTACAGTTTAACTTTTCTGGACCCCACCTGGGTGGGGTGGCCATTTTACTGCCTTAGAGTTGGATCATCCAGGTGTTCTTAGACCATGCTTAGTTTATTAGTATGTATACATATATACATACATACATATAGACTTAAAGCTACCTTACATTCACACATAGTTAAATCTAAGTCACCATATAACCATACATATGCCATAAACATTTTGCAGTGAAGCATCATCAGCTATTTCTAAAATGAAGAAAACCAAACAGAATTAACCTATTATGGATAAACTTTTAGCTTATATTACAGTTTCTGTTTAAATTCAGTGTCTTCAGATATGAGAATCCACAGCTAACAAAATCCACATCACCTCTGGCCTTCTACAGCATTCTATATACCTTCAGTCTATCCCTCTGACTCCTCAGACATCTTTATTTCAGACAATTTTTCTTTTCCCTTTATTATCTCAGTGTTCTGCCTACAATATTTTAAACAAGAACAGAAATATGCATACAATGTAGCAACATATGACCAACATGAAGCATCTGAAACTAGCAGTAGATTTTCTTTCTGTCTGTCTTAATAATAATTTGTAACCAACCTCTCTAAGAGATGACAAATATTTATAACCCATTGGATCTGAATGATCAAAGCAGCCATGGCTACACAGTCCGGGTGTAGCTCAGGAACCATAGGCAGTGACTCTCTGCCCTTGGAGTCAAACTTTGGTCAGGTTTGGAGACCAGCCCCCAGGGTAAGTCATGCGAGCCCCACCCTCCAGCATGGGTGAGGAAGGCAAGCAGCAGGGGACAAAAGACTGTTAACTTTAGCAAAGATGGCTGCCAGACATGTGGCTGGCCAAAGATGGCAATAATTGAGCCATGTGGCTGAATAAAAATGGTGGCAAGATGAAATGGAATCATGTCACATGTTCTTAAATTTACTCATTCCTAGATTTTTAATTATAACAGATTCTAACTTTATTTAATAATTTCTATCACTGTCTCAGCATTATTAATATCAAAAAACATTTGAATTCCTGTTAAGTTCTGATTTCTGACTATAAGGGCAGTCACAGTAGTAGTAGTGGGTGGTGACTGGCTGCTATTGGCAACAGAGACAGCAAAAATATTTATAAACCATTTCTGTTTCAGCTTTATGCTTTTAACAAAATTAGAAACACATCAGAATAGCATATATAACTTTCTCAAGAAACAGACAAAACTTCCTAACAAGACAAACAGAACTTTCTAACCAGAAACAGAACCAGATGAGCATGTAACATCCAGAGTCACAAAACATGCATACCCACATGAGTCCAAACATTAAAACATGCATTCACAATTCATCTCTAGGAACGTTTTTAAGGGGGTTGTACATGAAGGGGATGTGGTTACCAGGACACTACCACAGGAAAGCAAAGCAACTTCACAATGGCACAGCACCAGCAGCACATGTTCATGATATGGCTCAGCACAGCACATGCTGGGGAGGGGCCGCCATCTGGACTGTACCCAAAGATGCTTCTCCTCTTGGTTCCCCCCTACACCCCCGCATGGTCTGGAGTCCCCTAGGGTCTTGTCAGGTCCTGACCCAGACTGGCTAAGAAGGACCAGACTCTGCATGCTAGCCAGGCACTTCCCGTGGATCACCCCAGCTGCAGCAGAGGCTGAGGGTAAGCCTGCCACTGCTATGCTGTGCTGGGTGCAGCCAGGTGCAGGAGGCATGGGCACCACCGCAGCTGCCCCAGGAGGTGCTGCCAAGAACAGGCCAATGGCCGAGTCATTGTTCCTCCTCCCAGCACATCTGAGCAATGCTTCCTTACTGCCCTACAAACAAGAGATGAGCAAAAACAAACTTCAGACAAAACAGAAGAACAAGGGCCCAAAACAGAGTGACAGAATACCAGAGAACCTCTCAGGTCCCCAGGGTTCCAAAGACAATTAAAGTGACAACATGACCTGATAGTTCCCGGGATAAAGCAAAAGCAATCTCTCTTCTTAAAGAGAGGAAGATACACAAAGACAAGCCCAAGTTGGAAACCAGACCTCTCCGTTCTGGGTCACGGGGGTTACTAAGAACAAATGGCCACTCTGTGCATGACCTCAAATGGAGGGGTACCTTCAGCAGGTTTCCTCACTCAAAGTAGGGTTCAGAAATGTCTCTCTACCCTCCAGGATTGCTGCCAATCCTGGTGTGTCTGCCACAAAGACCTCAAAGTTAGTACAAATCAGCCAAGAAAAGAAAAGTGAAAGTAACAAGGACAGACAAACATGAGAATGAGTGCTCTTACTGGTCTGTGGCCTAAAGAACCACTGGACCCTTGGGGGTCTTGGTGGGGTATCTGGGGATCCCAGACAAGCCTCTAAAATGTAATGCCCAAAGTTTGATTCCCCAGAGAGACAAACAAAGACAGTGTCTCAAATACAACAGCAAGATTTATTGTCAGTGTGATGCAAGCCAGACAGGGAGCTTGTTCCCCACACCTGAAGAGTACCCCAAATTACACAAGTTTTTTATAGGCAAAAAGAAGGCAAGATTACTTGGGGTCAAGGGTGCAAGTGTGCTGCTGATTGGCTCATGCTTAGATACTTTTTACAGTTTACCATTCCTGGACCCCACCTGAGTGGAGTGGCCATTTTACTGCCTTAGGGCTGGATCATCCAGATATCCTTAGATAGGGCTTAGCTTATTCTTTCTTGGCACTGGGCAAGCCCCTGCCAGGAATATAAAACTGAACTCTATTTTGCCTCTATATTACAAAATGGCTACTAGAATATAAAATGGGGTTTCTTGAGCTAAGTTTACTCTCTTCAGTATCATATAAACATGTGTGACCATGTGATCTGATACCAGTCAACATTTATTGTCCAATTATATGGACCCAGCACCACATTCATTATTATACTCATAGTCTAAGCTTATCCCCAAATGCTCCAAACTGGAAGTTTTAAATGTTTGAAGATGTTACAATGTTTACATATTCATAATGATAATTTTATTACAATTTTTATTTATGTTTCATACACATAACCTAAAAGTTAAAGATAATTTTACACAATATTTTTAGCACACCTTGGCTTCAACTAAATATAACCCACTAAGTCTGAAGTGGAATTTTCCACTCATGACCTCATGTTAATGCTAAAGAGTTTTAGGTTTTAGATGGAGTTTAGATCTGAGACATTTGACCAATATTTTAAATTACTACAAAAGTACCTTTCAGAATAGAGGATAGGAAGTCTACTGAAAATGGGTTCTGTGTGTGTGTGTGTGTGTGTGTGTGTGTGTGTGTGTGTGTGTGTGTGTGTTATTGGGCATGGACCCTAAGGCTTTATATGTGTTAGGCAAGTTTTCTACTGCTGAGTGATATTCTCAGCCCAAGACTGAAATCTGAACACATACAGTTCTCATCACAAGTTCCTGTGTCCTATATTTGAACTGTGATACTCTGGCTTTCCCAAGACCTTCCTTGATTCTTCTAGATGCTCTGTTCAGTTTAATGATCACAATTAAGTAAATGCCATATACAATGATTTTGCCTTGATGGTGGTATTTTAAATAGTTATCAGAATTTGAGCCACTTTGTTTTCAAAGGACCTTAAAAACTGGGTACTATTGTTGCTTCACAGTCAAGGATACAGAAACACACAGAGGGGAAGTAACTTCTTCAAGGTCACACAAGAAGGAGGCAACAAGAGAACACTTGACCTCATCTGCTTAGGTACAGAGGCCCTGCTCTTAAGCTACTGTATGCCTCCCATGGTAAAGACTCACATCATAGTGTTGGTTAGACCACAAGTCTTGCCTGTCTCCTCTGTCCCAGCCTTCTGCCCGAGCCTCCTGAGCTTTGGTCTTATCTTCTCTGTGCCAACCCTCTTTCCTGAACTATGCCTACAGTTGTTTTTTTAAACTAGTAGTTGGTGCTAGCTGATGGCCTGGAATAAATGCTAAGAAAAAAAGGGTGGGGTGGGCCAGGGAGGGTGTTACTTTGTAATGCTATTGAAGGGAACCCTGTTTCTCTTTAGATTGATTAGCTACAGGTTTTGTGTTTCCAAATGTAATTTGCCTTTAAACATGGCTTGAATCTGGAAGGGGTGGGGTCTTCATTAGGCTGGTAATTATGCAAGATTACTTGAGTTTAATGTATTTATAGAAGTTCTGTCTGTCACTATGCCTTGGGGAATACTTGCACTATTTAAAATATAAATTAGAAAAATATGACGATGTAATTTGTCTGCCCTGAGGAGTTTTTCCCTCATCACTGTGTTCATGCCGATGTGAAAACTCCCACTTGGCCATTCCATCCTAGGCAGATTGGAGTACACAGATGCAAGTTAGTGAGAAATGCTTTGTCTGAATACAAATGCTCTGTAGTCTAGGGTTCTTCGTGGATGTTATTTTCTCCTGCTTCTCTTCTATCCAGAAGCATCTCACATCTCATACCAGCTGGTATCAGTGGCTTTATGTGATATTTCCTTCTTGGACATCTTCAGTGTTTCCTTGTCTCTACCTACAAGGCTCTGTAAGTGCTCTGCATTTCTTTCTTCCTCTACATTAAAAAAAGCTACAACATCTGCTTTGAAGTAGATGATCAATAATTATTTTGAAATAAAGGGTGTGTCGTGACAGAAATGATTATGATGAAAGACAAGTAAATCCTAAATTCTTTCTCTTTCTTTCTTTTTTCTCCCCCCCCAATATGTCTCATACATGCCCTATGGTGGTGGTGGACACCCATAAACCTAGCACTTAGTAGGCAGAGGTAGGCAGATCTCTATGAGTTTGAGACCAGCCTAGCCTATAGAGCTAGTTCTAGGGCAGCCAAGGCTACATATGCAAAAAAACTCTGTCTCAAAAACAAAACAAAACAAGAACCGAAGAAACAAAAAGATGGGTATTATATGATCCAAGATGACATTGTACCACTATGTACCACTAAAAATGACCTTGACTTTCACACATCATTACCCTAGTATATGAGGTGTTAGAGCACCAACCCAGGAATTTGTGCGTGCTGGACAAGCACTCTACCAACTAAGCCACATATCCAGCTCAACAATTAGGTTCTGAATAAATTTTTCTAAACTATATTTTTTTTAAGAGTCTAGAGTCTGATGGCAGGCTAGTGCTTTTCAAATAATGGCAGTGGGAGCCTGTTAAGATGGAGGTCAAGCCATGATTCAGTTCAAACCCCAGAAATTGGTAGTATCTTCACATCCATTTGCCTATGGAGCCTCACACCCAAAACTAAACACATCGAAATCTCCCTCTCCTTCAACTTCATCTCCTGCTCTCACATTCTTTCTCAGTCTGCCCAACCACCCTGGCCTCCTCCAAGCTCCTTCACCAATCAAGGCTTAGTTCTGCCTCACAGCCTCTGCCATTCCTGTTGTTGGTCTAGAGCAGTGGTTCTCAATCTTCCAAAGACTGCTAACCTTTAAACAATTCTTCATGTTGTGGTGACCCCAACTATAAAATTACTTTTGTTGCTACTTCATAATTGTAATTTTGCTACTGTTATAAATCATGATGTAAATATCTGATATGTGACCCCTGTGAAATTATTTGAGCTCCAAAGGGTTGGAACGCAACATTGGGGACCACTGGTCTAGAATATTCTTTAAGATACACACATATATATATGTATATATATATACTTCTTCCCTCTCTCATTCAAGTTGTTTATCAATGTTACTTTCTCAGTGATGCTTTTGCTAGCTATCTTATTTCAAATTAAACACACACACACAGGTTTTATCCCCATCCTATATTCTTTCTCCTGAAGCCATTATTACTTTCCCATATACTTTATTTCATTGCTTAATTTTCTCTCCTTTTTCTTCAAAGGCTCTTTGATGGCCATGTTATCCTTTTCTATCTTATTCTTTATCCCTCGCCTAGACCAGTACTTGGCATGCAGTCAACCAGCCATAATGTATATTTATTGCACTGATGTATGAAAGCCACCAGTTGGCCAGATGCTTCTTACAGTTCTCTAAAGAGATGTCCCTTTTATTTATGACCTCCTTTTTGGCTGTAACATTCTCTCAGTCACATTTTCTAATGAACCAAGCTTGCATTGCAATCAAATAAATGCATTTTCATGTTCTTTTGTGTCTAAGTATTGTTACCCAATTTTATTGTTACAGTAATAATTGCTGAAACAGTGATAGAAAAAAATCACTAACATTGTGGAAGTAGCAAAAATAAATAAATTCAAAGAAGGCCTTACAGGCATAAAGCAGAATAATATTTATTTTATTAAAACTACAACATTAATTATTTAAAATATATTTCCTGAAAAGCCCACACACCTACCCATTATGCTCCAAGCTCAGTTCTAAGAACTGTAGTCACCATGATGAATCAGCCCCTGTTTTCTTGGAGCTGTGGTGCTGGATAATTAACAAACAAACAAAAACATGGCCCAGGCTGAGATAAGCTGTAAGTTAACTCAGTGTGTTACAAAGAGATGCAAAATAGAGCCTATTTTAGGTAGAATGGCTAGGAAAGAATGTTAGTCAGGCTTTCTACCAGTGTAAACAATACTTGACAGATCTCAACCCCTTGTCCTTGGCTTCTTGGATGCTGAGCCTATGGGGAAACAGAACATCACAGTGGCAGGAGAGAGTGAGTGAACCCCTCACTGCACAGTAGAATATAGAGAAAGGGGTCCTCCTGGGCCAGGTACAACCTTCCAAGGCATGCTCCCAGTGACCTGCTTGCTCCAGCTAACACCCCTCCCAAATACGCCCTTCCTTTCCCATAATAGTCCCAACAGCTTGAGACATAGGGTACAGAAGCTTCTGAGTGACATCTCAAAATTCAAACCATAGGAGGCAGAGTAGGAAGTATTTGAGAGAACTGACCTACACAAAGAAAGTCTCATGACTACAAAGACCTCCCCCACCCCAACCCCTTTTCCCCTAAAGGATCAGCAAGTTTCATGTCCCTGAGATCTGAAAGTCTGGTGCAATACCAGCTTGCCTCATTCTGGGTTACTATTGACTGAAGTTGGTACAAAAGTTCAAGGGAAGAGAAGAGGCAAGAAACAGCTGTGGAAATCTGAGAAGTCAGCCTCTTATTTACAAAGCAGATGAGTTTGGTGTCTTTCACCCAAAGTCTAGAACTTGCTTCAGAATCACCAGGGAGCTTGCTGAAATGTAAATTTTTAGACCTCACTTCAGAATTTCTGAGTCAGATATTTTTGGGACAGACCTCAAAATTTGCATTTAAACAGCTTTCCAAAAGGCTCTGATGCAAAGATGTTTGAGAAGTGTGCTGAATAGTTTTATGTCAGATTGATATAGCTAAAGTCATTTGAGAGAAGGGAGCCTCTTTCTTCAATTCAGAAACGTCTCCAGAATGGACTGTAGGCAGGCCTGTAGAGCATCTTCTTAATTAGCAATTGAAGTGAGAGGGAACAGCCTGGTGCCACTTCTGGGCTGGAGCGCCTGGGTTCTGTAAGAAAGCAGGCTGAGGAAGCCATGCTGAACAAGTCAGTGAGCAGCAGCACTCCTCCGTGGTCTCTGCATCAGCTCCTGTCTCCAGGTTTCTTCCTTTTGTGAGTTCCTGTCCTTACTGGTTTTTTTTTTTTAATTTATTATGAATAAAGTCTCATTTTTTAACCATGTATCCCCTTGTTTAAACTCCCTTCCCCCTGCAAGGGCAGGAGGTCCCAAGGTTCCAAGGTGACTTAATTCAGCATCCACTCCAGGCAGATCCGCTTTCCTCATACCAACATCAAGACTGGATCAGGTGTTCCTCTGAAGGGAATGGGGTCCAAGGTGCCAGTCCAAGGTGTTTCAGATCTCAAGCTGTTCAGTGGTTGTGGTTTGCTGCTTGGACATGCTTTGCTTTTTGTTTTAAGTCCACTAATGAGTGAGTACATCTTCTGCTTATCTTTCTGGGTTTGTGATACCTCACTCAGGAGGATATGCTCCAAATCCATTCATTTGCCTGCAAATTTTAGAATATCATTTTTTTCTTACTGCTGAGTAGTACTCCATTGTGTAGATGTACCACTATTGTTAATCCATTCATCAGTTGAGGGGCATCTAGGTTGTTTCCAGGTTCTTGCTATTACAAATAACGCTGCTATGAACATAGATGAGCTAATGCTTTTGGCGTACCAATGTGTGTCTTTAGGGTATATACCCAATAGTGGTATTGCTGCATCCTTGGGGAGATTGGTTCCCAGCTTTCTGAGAAACCTCCATACTGCATTCCAGAGTGACTGAACAAGTTTACACTCCCACCAACAATGGAGGAGTGTTTCCCTTGCTCGGAATCCTCTCCAGCATAGGCTGTCATCTGTGTTTTAAATCTTAGCCATTCTGACAAGTGTAAGGTAGTATCTCAAAACTGTTTTGATTTGCATTTCTCTGATGGCTAAGAAAATCAGCCACAGTTCTTCACAGTGGTCATGCAAGAACTAGAGAGTTCACTGGAGGAAGTCATGTGATAAGCTGTACTGCTGGACACTGATCCTTAGGTGTCCCACTTTATGCCTCCCTCTCCTGTCAGTTCTTCCAAGTTGCTGAAAAGACACATAATTAGCTGGGTGATATGTGGGAATAAATGAAAAAGAGAAAGAAAAGGAATGTAAGCAATTGCATGCATATACACACACACAGAGGGGGGAGAGAGAGAGAGAAAGAGAGAGAGTTTGGCTATAACTGTATAAGCAACTGTAAGGGACAGTGGTTCTGACCGTCTGCACTCACTTTGCTGGAGATGGACTGCGCTGTGCTCTGGTCCAGTCTAGCAGAGTCTTCTGAGTCACTTCTGAAATTTCTGTTTTTGCCTCCGCCTCTCTTCACTCTGTCCTCTGCCCAGCAGCCAGGGTGGGTCTGTCAGTACAAATCCCTTCCATGGTCTCCCATCTTACCTGGCATACGGCTAAACCTGCCTTGACCCTTGGGGCTCTGGATCACTGGCTCCCTCTTTCCCCATCTCCTATCACCCTTCACCTCTCCCCTACCTAGTCACGACCTCCCACAGAACCTTGGTATTCAAATGTACACACACACACACACACACACATACACACACACAAATAAATAAATAAAACATTTAAAACATTAGTTATCAAAAATGTATAGTCTATGAGGCCAAGGATATTTTTTTCTTGTTTTATTACAACACATGGTATGATTTCCAGAAGTGCCTGTATGTTCATCAAATTTTCTTTTACTTGAGATGTTAGTCATTTTTTTTGTTAAAATCAAGAGTTTCAATACACCTCAAATGTTCAAATATATATTTTGAACAGCATCACCGACAAAAATACTGTCCCCTTAGACAATACCTTATGTACTTTTATGTGTACATATCAAAAGTTCATTTAATTTCAAATTTCAAAATTCTACCTCCATGAACATTTTACCATTTTCTTCCTCTTAGTTAAGATAATGGGGGACATCTCTCTATGTGAGGCAGTGTCACTTACCAGAAGGCAGGTGTTATTGTCCTTGTGGCTGCCCCTGTTATGATTGACAGTTCCTACTTTCTTCAACTTTCTCATGCCATGTTGTTTTAAGAAATCTTTTCTCACTGGGCTGAAAGGATGGCTCAGAAGGTAAAGGTTCTTGCCATCAATACTAAAAATCTGAGTGTGATCCTTGGGGCTCACATAACGGGTAAAGAAAGCAGAATTAATGATGGAGATGTAGCTCAGTGATAAGAGTATTTGCTTAGTATGTAAGGACCTGGGTTCAATCCCCAATGCTGACATTCTAAACACACACACACACACACACACACAGGAGAGGAAGAAAGAGAGAGAATTTTCACTTTTACTCTTTAAGATATTAATACACTGAAAAAGTCAAAATACAAATTTGATCTTACATTAACTAAATCCCCAAAGTCTTAGGCAGCAGGGCCATTTTGAAATCATATCACACTACCTAACTGGATGATTGACACTTGGACCAAATTGCCAAAGTCAGGCACCAGGCCTTGTGTCTGCCATTATCTTTTCTGGCTTTGTGTCAGTTTTAGGTTTTAGCAACTACCTCTTCCTTTGCACCGCTTTTCTCTCACCTGAGCATTCTAAGGTACAGGGACCTACAATCCTCTGAAAACATGGAGACAATAACTCTTACCACTCTGGTGCAATGTCCAAAGCCCTATGTTCTTCAAGTACCAAAGATTCTTGATCTTCTTCCCTGATTACAGTTCCATTTCCAGGAATTCTTCCCTCACCTCAGCCCTTTTCTCCTTCTAAATGGACATCATGTTTCTGGAATACAGAGCCTTTCTGCTGTTTCCTCTCTGGAAAAAGAAAAACACCCTGAACCCCATGATAAGCTATGAGATGTTGACACAGCTAATCCAGACCTCAATGCTCCATGACAGTGCTCTGCCCCTCCAGTGAGCCCCCAAAACACCTCCATGTTTAGTAATCTTCTCTCTACTGTAGACACAGAAGGCACTCCTCTCTGCTTTCAGTACACTTGGTACAATCACTGCCCATCATGAATAGCACTCAAAGCATACCTTTTGTTATTTGTTGGTGCCACACAGCTACACTGACCTATAGTCACCATACCATGTCTTCGGCAGCCAAAAAGGGTACTAGAAATATAGAACTGTCCTAAGAACACATCGTCCTTACATGACAATCACAGCTGGCTCTATTACTTGCAACCAAAAAATCTTGGTTGCCACAGACACTAATCCAGTCCTGTCATCCCTCAGCACAGAGCTCTAAATATCCAAAGCTCTTTCTTTCTTCTGGAGTCAGGATTAAGCAGTTGAATCTCCTCTTAGACTATTTCTCACCCTGTCTCCTCACATATTATAGCCCTTGTCACAGCATGGAATGGATAATTTGAAAATTACTTAGATGTACATTGAACTGAATTTATAAAACAAAATTAGACACTAGGTACAAATCTTCAAAGTTTAGTTTTACATTAACATGTGACTCTTGTGATTAAAATAACACACACACACACACACACACACACACACACACACACACACACACACCTCTATCTCCATGAGAGGTATGCTGAGAATATGCCAGAAGCCAGCAGTAAGGAGAACAATGTTACCCCCAGCAATGACAGGGATAGCCAGACTGAGTGGATGAAGGGTATGCTATCCCACTTTCTCTTGTGTTACAACCAGATGTTGTTCTGTTTACAATTATGTTTTCTCAGACACTATTAATTAGCACTGCCAAAAACAATCACAGGATTCCACACTGATCAAGTTGTATCCTGCAACTGTGGTAGGCCCCAATTGCTTTTCAGGCTGCATCCTGCACTGAAAAGGTATCTGTTTGACCAGTGGATGTTCACAAGGCATGCCCAATTCTCAAGTTAATTAATGTCTACAGATTTCACCCTTCAAACAAGTATATAAAGAAAGAAAACATAGACTAGTAAGAAAAAACAAGCAGGCATAGATGTGAGACTGGGGGGCCATGTTTGTGTGTTTACTCCAGAGAAAACCCAAAGCATTTATTTACTTTTCAGAAAACAGAGAAAATAATGACCCAACTGCCAAACATGTTACTGTGTACTATGTCCTTGGTTGCTTTTTCATAATGTCTACTTATGATAAACATTAGGTGCTTAGCAATCACCTTCTGTTCAACACATATTTATGACTAGTATGTGGCTGGGACTAAGACTGGTTTGGGGGATGCAACCATGAAGCAGCAGCCTGTGATCAGCCTGAATCATCAAGGCTGCCTGATGCTTTAGACCCATGGCTTTATGTTACACAGCTTTTCCATTAGAACTAGCTGAAGCCTGGTGTGATGGTGCATGTCTGAACTTCTGGCTTTCAGGAGGCTGAGGGGGTAGGAACGTCAAAAGTTTGAGATCAGCTTTGGGTTCACTGAACATCCCAGGCTAGCCTGATGCCTCCAAAGGCAAAATCACTATAAAAACAGAAGAATTGAAATGTGTCCCCAATGGTGATATTTGAAAACCGTAAGAAGGATGGATAGAACCTGAGTAAGGTGTCTACCCAATTTCAATCAAGTGTGGATTGAAGCTTTTGTACCCTAAGGTTCTTCTTCTAGATCTGAGATATGACAGGACCAACCAGCAGCTTATGTGATGGGATTCACTTGTATTGCTTAGAGCTGACGTTACCAGGAAAAAGCCAAAACCATGTTAGAGATGCCACAAGCCTGAAGGACTGAGTACAACTTTATGAATATGGAGAGTTAGAATGTTGCAGTTTCAGAGCCAAATCAACTTTGACTATCTTTCATAGCCATCCATTGCCTACCTCTGGTCTGACATAACATCCTGTGAATCTTAAGTAAAACCTTCTAAAACATTAACTTGGAAGACCAATGGCTTTTACCAAGCTACTCCCTATGGGTCTATAAGGCATTTTCATTCAAACCACCAGACCAGGTATCTGCTTTTAAGGGTTCTTAGCCTTGTAGATTGAGTAAGGAGCAGTAGGGAACCTTAGTAATCCATAAGCATTGAAGGCAAAATATGTTAATAAGGTTTGGGATTGACTGCCTAACTTTAAAAGGCTTTTAAAGTCTAGCCTGCTATTCTTTATTAGAAACTCCAGAAAAACAAAGTTTAAAGGAATCTAAATAATTAATATTGTCACATTTATGAAAGTAATCAGATGAAATTTGATGACAATAGTCCTATTTCATGGACGAATGGTGCTTATTGTGATTTGTTAGAAATGAAGGTGGTCTGAGTCTATGTTGGGGTCTGTGGTCCTGCTACAGCTGAACACGAAGATGTCATGGTCTGTGCTTCCGCCTGAAGCCATGTTGATGTCTTGGGCCAGCCTGCTTCTGGTGACCTTCTGAGTGTCTGTGGTCCATACTGCCACTGGAAACCATCCTATGTCTGTGGCATGTACTGACATCAAAGGCCAGGTAGATGTCTGTGGTGATATGTTACATATTTAATAAAACCTGAAATATTTGAGAGATTATACACACAGTCAAAACCTAGGCAGACAGCTCGGGAATTTCTTGAGTACAAGGACAAGCAACTGGGATTCAATAGCACACATCTTTAATCCCAGCACAGGGAAAGCCGGAATGGTGACCAACACCCTTAATCCAGAGACAGAACTTCCTCTGTTTCATGAGTTCAAGACTAGCTACAAAATAGAGTAGTTTATGCCTTTAATCCTAACCTGGATGGGATACAGCCTACTGGGGTGTTCACTACAGGTACCACAAACACAGACATTCAGACTGTAATGCAGGAAAACATCAAGCTCAGACCTAGAAACCCCTGGACTTGAAAGCTTAGCTTCTAATATGTTCTGCATACTAATATTTGCCTTTTTTCTCCCTTTGGGTTATTTTAGCAAGCTCATCTATTGGTGGTCTTGACTGAGGCACATCCTTGATTAATATTTTGGTTTTGTCCATCACTTCATGGTGTAATATATTTATCTCAGTGCTCTTCCAAGCATGTCATCAATCCTTGTCCTTTTCTAGGTGATCTTACTGTGATTCAGGTGACAACTGGAAGAACAATGACACGGGGAATCTTCCATCCAGGAGCTCTATCAGCATCATGGGATACGAGCTGGTGATGAGGCAGACTACCTTGTGTTTCAATTAGTCTATCATTAATAAAATAATGTTGGTTATTTAAATAAAAGAATTGCTTCAAACAAAACAAATGGAGTGAGTGGGCAAACAGCTCAGTTGCTTGTCATGTAAGAATAAACCCCTGAGTTTGATCCTCTGCACCCAGATGACAAAGCCAGAGGAGGTGGTAAAGCTTGTGATCTCAACACTGGGGAGGCAGAGACAAAAGGATCCCTGAGACTCTGGTTAGCTAGTCTTTTTCTAGATTCAATGAAAAAATCTTGCCACACACACACACACACACACACACACACACACACACACACACACACACGCTGGAATTAAACTCACTCTGTAGGCCAGGCTGGCCTCGAACTCCAGCACCACCACCTGGCTGACCATTCATTTTTCTAAGATGATCAAAGAGCTTTGTGTTTCTTTTTAAGAAAATTGACTCCAATGCTCTGGATTGCTCAGAGGTTAAGAGCACTGACTGTTCTTCCAGAGGACCTGAGTTCAATTCCCAGCAACCACATGGTGGCTCACAACCATCTATAACAACATCTGATACCCTCTTCTGTATACAGTATACATAACAAATAAATAAATCTTTTTTTAAAAAAAAAGAATAGAAAAGAAAATTGACTCCAAATGTGAGCTGTGAAAAGAAACCTAAGCTTAAGTAAAATGTGGACAATCAGTCACTCATTAGGAACTTTATCTCCAACGATACCACACAGGCAACTCCTCACTGGGTCCAGAATGGTGAAAAATTCACTAACATCCAACCACAGCCTGATTTGATATAAGCCACAGCTTACACTGCAGAGAGAATGATCTTTCCTAGTGTTCATGTTTCCTTATTCAGAATTGCTCTTTGTGCAGATAAACGGTTTAATTTCTGTAAACTTTTCATTTTACCATCTATAGCTGCATTGTAAGTGTCAATTAAGGTGGACCAGTAAGGGCTTCCTGTAAGTAAGGGACAGAAAAGGGGGATTTTAATTGGGCCTCCAAGTGTATTCAAGTGAGACTGGGTGGATGGACATGGGGAGGGGCAACAGAAAGCATGCCGTGTGTGTTCATGTGAAGGGCTGGAGAAATGATCAGAGTATGGAGGAATCTTCCTGAACCTTAAGAGCCAGTGGGTAAATAAGGCAGAGAATTATTGCCTTTGGCAGCAGACTATGAGAACCTAGGAAACTGGCAGACATGTTTATTCTTAATGTAACAGTGAGCAGGAAGCATAAAGGTTCTTGAAAGAGGGAGGAGGTGGACAGTGAGCTGAAGACTAGTTATTGTGATGGAGAGGGACTGATTCTGAAATTTCTGCTTGGAAAGTGGACAATGGAGCCCTGAGATGAGGCCTTAAAACAATAAACAAAAAACATTGTTTTGTGACAATTGATTAAAGATACTCTATTGTTTCATCAAAGAAAAATTTGGAAATAACGTCCAAGGTTTTCTATCATAACAAAGCTGCAGCTGGAGTATAACTATACAGTATGGAATGGAGCCGTTAAACTGTAACCTGAAGCCTTCTTGTTAACCGGTACACCACAGGAATACAGCTAAGGGGTAGGGAATGTACTTTGGCTCAGGCAAGTGTGAGGAGCCAGCTTCATGTTGGCATTTTCATGGATTCCATGTTAGAATGAAAATGCCATTTTGAATTTTTGCTGAAATATAAATCATAAATTACATCTTTATTAGATGGAAAAATCTGGACTGGTCAATACAAGGATATATTGTCCCTGCCATGAACTACTCCAGGTGGGAATATCAGACAAGAAAACACATTTACTTCAGCACAAATCAACCTAACGTATCTGTGAATCTTAATGTTTTCACACTGAGAATTGGGATTCTGCACTACAGATGACATTAGAAAGCATTATTGGAAATAACGGACAGGAAAAATTGTTGTATTCCATTGCCATGCCAACCAAGCTTGGTATTTCCTGGGGAAACAGGCATTGGAGACTTTCTGAACTTGTATATTTTGAAGAACACCAAGAACATCTTAGACTTGTCATTATCTTTTATGCCAGAGTGTCTATTTCTCTAGTAAAGACCACTTACATTTATTTAGCTAAATCTTTAAACTAAATGTTCTATGTGTATCATCTTGTTTTCTGGAACAACTAAGTAGAAAGCAAATCTCCAAGTGGTGAATAAGATTCAGAGTCCACAGAGAACCTTTCACTCTCTGCTCTGAGACCTTTTTTCCTCTCAGGAACCGTCCTTGGCTATGGAGCTTGCCAGAGCCCTTACAGAACTCACAGCCTTGTGGAGAAATGCATCAAAAAGTCGACTATGATGCAACATTATTCTTATTATACAGAACATCAAGCTATGTGAATACACATTCCAGGAACCTAGTTAGCAGAGGGAGCCACAAGGAAGAAGTGACCTTTGAACCATGACTTAAAAGACAAGGAGCCAAGCTGAGTTTAAGGAAGATCGAGTATCCCTGGCAAATAAACAACAAACATGCATGAAGACTGTAAGTGAGACAGAAGTTGACTGATGGAGAAAAGTAGACAAGGCTCTGTGTATTTGGTTGGTGGTATTGGAGGAGATGTGGGGCAGCTGAGCCAAGTTATCTAGCCAGCATAAGACCTAGACCTGCTGGGTGCCAGTATCTGCTCTTGGCATCTCTTTGAGGCCTGTTGGAGCTCATAAAAGAATTCATGCTAAATTGCTATTTTTAGGCGTCTTGAAAAACCAATAAAAAAAATGGATTTCTCATTTTATGACGGTGGTGTGGCCCTACTGTGTAAGGGGGCATCTTTGATGACAAGAAGGAGTCTTTGAAGTTAGTTCATCCAGAGAAGGTAAGGATTTTCCTCATGAGACTACACCTTAAGTAGCTGTAGTTTTAAGGTAAAAATAAAACAACACAAAAACAGGTGTAACATCAGGCCAATATTCTAAAACACAAGAAGGGAATTCCAGTGTGTTGTAAGGAGACCCAGATACAAAATGTCCATGTATTTCCAAAGTTGATCATTTGAACAAATGACTCTTGGTTTTCACTATGTAAGTCCGTGTTTGAAAGTTTGGGTTCTACTTTGTGTTCTTCTCCATGAGAATGGGTATCATTTCAGTAGTAGCTTCCGTGAAAATGAAAATGATCAGTAAGACCATGACACTAAGCCATTTTGGTATTTGAAATATTAATCTGATATTCTCACAAGCAACATTTTCACAACACCACCTTTTTTTTTTCTCTTACAAAGGTTTTCTTTAAACTTACTATGTAGCCCAGGACTGCCTTGAATTCAGGAATATTCCTGTCTCGGCCTCCTGTATCCCTGACTTCTATTATGCTCTCTGTCTCTCTCTGTGTCCGTGTGTGTGAGAGAGACAGAGACAGAGACAGAGAGACAGAGAGACAGAGAGACAGAGAGAGGATGTACAAGTATGAATCCATGAAACAACCCACGTCGGGGCACTAGATATTATAGAATTCTTTGCAATATATTATATAAAAATTAATATTTATTAAGGGGTTATATAAACACTCACTAATACAATTTAAACCTTAAGACAATTTTTGATAAATAAAAATGTCACATGACAGATGGTTCAATCCACTCCTCCCAAAGAAACAAAAAGTCAAAATGCCCCAAGTTCTCGATAAAATCTGGCCATGCCCCATTCAGAGTCCTAATACCCCAAATCTATGTCTTTAAGCATCCCTAAATAACACCTAAATCCCACTACATAAGCATCCTCTCTATTCAAAGGAAACAAAATCAACATCTGGATGGTAGGGATCCTTATGTAAACACTTGTGGGGCAAAGGCCGGAGGAGTCCAGTGTTAAGGCTATCCTGGGCTACATGATTAGAGTCTATCTCAACCAAACAAAATCAGAAGAATCCTATTCTTTACAACAATATGTAGGAATGGATTTCTAAAATATTATGCTTGTGAAATAAAATAGAAAGACAAATGGGGCTGGAGAGATGGCTCAGCAGTTGAAAGCACTGACTGTTCTTCTGGAGGACCTGAGTTTGATTCCCAGCATCCATGTGGCAGCTAACAACTGTCTGTAATTTCAAGATTTGACACCCTTACACAGTTATACATGCAGGCAAAACACCAATTCACATAAAATAAAAATAAAAAATAGAAAGACAAATGATAAAAAAGGTCTTACATATAGAATCCAAATAATTTGAAAGAAAAAAAACATGGAAATAAATTGCAAGCAGTTGTGGAGAAAGGAGAGACCCTGGTTAAAGGGTGCAAACTTCCAGTTGGGAAATGTGTGTTAGATGGACCTGGCAGCACGATGGCTGCAGCTAAACTGCAGGTGTGGTTGCAATCTGAAAGTGGGTAGATCTTAAAGTTCTCACCTTACTGTCCCATGTGAGGTATCAAGTGTAGTAACTAACTCAACTGTGGCAATCATCATACAATATATAAATATATCAAATAATTTCAATAGCATTTTCAGTTCATAAAACTTTGTCAATTGTACCATTAGAAAGTAAGTGAGAAATTTTTTGAAATGAAAATTTTAAGAGCTGAGCATTCTTTTCAAGAATCTTGATTGGAATCTTGAGATGTTGCTTCCCATTGACACTAATCCATAAACTGTATTTTGTCAGATCAGTTACACAGGACTCAGCAGGCAGATCTGGAAGCTTTAGAGGTCTCTGTAAGCAGAAAAACACATCCACAGTGTCACAGGCCTGTAGCATGAATCCTATTTGGTGTAATAATAAAAACCTGGAGCCAAATCACGGGGTAAATACTGAAAGATCAGAGAAGTAAAGGAGGCCAGCTACAGCCGCCTCTCACCTCTCCAACGCCTTAGTTGAAAGGGGAAGATCCTGCCACTGTGAATCTTCAGACTGAATGACCTGAGAGTCTGTCTCCACCTGCCTTGGACTCCTATCTCGACTTCCCTAGTGCTGGGATTAAAGGTTTGAGCCATCATCACCACCACCTGGAGGCTCTGTTTCTCTTTTAGATAGATTCAGTCTCATGTAGCCCAGGCTGATCTTTCTGTGTCCTCCTCCCAAGTGCTGGGATTAAGGTGTGTGCCACCATTGCCCGGCCTCTGTGGTTAACTAGTGGCTAGCTCTGCCTTCTGATCTCCTGGCAAGCTTTGTTAGAGCCAAACTACTGTCACTACATAGGCGAGAGCCAGCTATAAAATTTCTAGGTTTAACCTGTATGTCTTTTCCTACACCATTGGTCTTTCTGTTTTTTCTCAAATTTTAACTTAATTCTTCATTATTTCTTTAAAAAGAGTTTATTTTATTTATTTGTGTGTGCGTGCCTGTGCACATATGCACTGAGTGTGAACATACATATAGGGCCCAAGAAGAGAACAGTGGAGACTTGTAATCCAAACTCCAGTCCTTGTGATTGTTTAGTGATTGCTCTTAATGGTTGAACACCTTTTGTTTCTTTTCTGGACTCAGTTTTAATAATTTCTTGTGATAAAATTTCATTGTTAAAAACATTCACTTTATTCTTGCCTCATCTTCAGAGTTATAGAAGCTTAGACAAAGACTTGACAGTTACTGTATGGTTTTAAGTAACTAGGACATTTTATGAAAGCCCCTATAAAGAAAGTATTTAATTTACCAAAATCAGTTGAACAAAAAAACCAACAAGTTTGGTTCAGATTCATGCTGAAGAAATCCATCAGAATCTCTATGAGAAATAATGTCATTTACAAATACATTTTACAAATCTTCAATATAAACTGATAGAACAGTAAATGTTTCTTTTCCATTGGAAACCCAGTGATTCCTTCTAGTCCACCGTGGTGACAAATGGATTTGTCAGCAGAGAATATAAACATTCTTACATTGTTTCTCATTTTAACTGGTTTAGCTTCATTACTTATTAATACCTTATTAATGCATTTAATAAAATATTTGATGCTTATTTCTTCTGTGCTTGTAGAGGGATTATGATCTTGCTCTCTGAAAGGTATGTTTTCACCTAACCCTGTCCTGAAAACTTTGTTTTAGATCTTTTGACTGCCATTTTTTCTTTAGTAAGTAGAACAAGGTATTAGTTTTTTTTTTCAAAGGATTTGCCATGTTTCAGGGTTTTTGTAGCAGGTGTCAATTCACAACTCCACAGTAGTCCAAGCAATGATACATGGGAGTTAAACTCATAGGGTCAGCTGTGTGACGTTGTGGAGGCTACTTATTTCATTAAGTATGTATTTCATTACTTCATGCTTAGTATGATTTTGACGTAAAAAATAAATTAATTAAAAAATCCACATGAAGCCCTTGGGATAATCATGTACTGTTTCATTATTATTTCGAATGTGCCTTTCACAGAAGCAAAATCTTGTCAAGCAGAACAGCTGCTTTTGACTTCTGAATGTTCCACTTTGCCATATATAGAGAGAAAATGAATCAAACCATGTGTGTGATGTTCCCCATAAGGGCCAGGGAGTGAGTCTCACAAATCACAGTCCAGTTTGCAGGCAGCATGCCAAAAGTGTCACCTGTGCTGCACTCCAGCTTGGCCTCTATAACAGCCTGGCTTTGTGTCCTCTTAGAAAGTATGAACTAGATTTCCAACAATTCTCCTCTTGTATTCATGCTTAGGATAGGTCACAAGGAAGATGGCAGAAGGGATTATCTGCCACTTGAGAATTGGCAGACATAGTCACTGATCTGCTGATGCACCTTGTTGGCCCAAAACAACTGCAGGACCTAAAGGTACTGTATGTTCTCTAGACATATAATACCACATGTGTGCATGTGACTCCAGGCCAAAAGGCCAAGCTTCCACAGGACATCTTTCTCACCATGAATACACACAGTATTCCCTCCAACACGCTTATGTGAGTTTCATTTCTTCCCATTTGTCTTATAAATGTCAAGATCCAGATCTGACAGTGACTGTTTACTTAGTACTAAATTCTTCAAGTTGGTAGCAAATCCCCCCATATGACTCTCTCTCTCTCTCTCTCTCTCTCTCTCTCTCTCTCTCTCTCTCTCTCTGACACACTTGTGTGAGACAGGTTCTTCACTCAGCCTGGAGCCTGCCATTTTGGCCATACTAACTGGGCAGTGAGTCCCAGGCATTCATATGTGTTCATACCTCTCTTGCTCATAAGCTTATATGTGAGCTGGGACTCCAAACCCAGGTCCTCATGCTTGCAAGGCCAACAGCTGACTCACCGTGCCATCTCCCCAGCCTACATCATGCACTTTCAATGGCCACAAAGTTTCTTTTAATCATATGTGATAATTTTAAAGTCAAGAACCCAAAGAAAACACTCACCTTGCCTTTAGTGACAGCATAGCAACAGACACTTATGTATATCAGTCCTTGCAATCCTCTGACTATTCTCTTAAGACAAGATCCCAGAAGAGAGACTGTTAACCAAATGCTATGCACAATTAAATTTTGATTCACTTTATCTGAATAGTTGCTCTAATTTACTCTCTTACCAGCTGAGAATGAAAAGACCTGATTCCTCTGAATTTCCTTGATGTTTTAAATCAGGGCATCTCCCACTGGACTTCAGCTTTGATGAACTGACTTGGGATTTTGTTCCTTAAGATCTGTTATAGCCAAAGGCTATCTCTTAAGGCAATGGGCTACTTGGCATCAACTAATCTTAATCATGCCATCTGAAGGCTTTGGGCCAGGAATAAAAATTCCAATTTCCATGCTTACTTCCAGGTATCTCTCTTAGAACCATTTCTGAGATTTCAAGACGGGGCTCAGAGTAAGGAAGTCCCAGAAGTGGTTGAGAAAGTGTGCTGAATTGCCTTGCTTAAGGAACCTGCTGAAGCCGTTTTCTTTACCTTGTGCTCAACTTCAGAGTGCTTCTGGATCTTCAGCAGAAACCTCCTCTTTGCCTGAGAAAGGATGGGCTTCCAAAGTCCTCTACTCGTCCACAGTCCTTACGCTGAACTTCTGAGTGCACTTCAAACATCGTTCAGAGGAAACTGAAAAGAGGACAGAGTCAGCTGCTCAGCTGACCCACATAGCAATTCTCCCATACATTTATGTTTTTCATCCTGTTTAAAAGAATGTTGTCACTATGCAGGCTTTGAGGAGTCTCAGTATGACAAAGTCCATTTCAATAATAGACCATAAATAGCCATTAAAATCATGTTTGTCATGCTCTCACTTGCTAAGAAAAAAAAAATGATATCCTAAAATTTGCAGGCAAATGGATGGATTTGGAGAACATCCTCCTGAGTGAGCTCTCACAAACCCAGAAAGATAAGCAGGGATGTACTCACTCATTAGTGGACTTTAAGCAAAAATATTATTTTTTCATTAAAAGATGATGGGTAAATAAAGTGATTTAAAACACACACACACAACAAAACTTCT
>PVIH01011148.1:38269-70953 GCA_004025045.1 Sigmodon hispidus | reverse complement strand
GGGGGTCCCGCCGCCTGGGCCAGGCTGACCGGAAACGGCGTCCTAGGGACAGTCTAGGCCTCAGTCCTCCCATGTCCCCTCCTTCCCCATTTCAACTCGTCCTGATCCGTTGCTGCCCCGGGCGCCATGCGCTGGTCTTTGATCTGGCGGGTAATTACGAGGATGCAGGCGGCCGGAGGCCCATTCATCTATTTCCCCCGCGCGTGCTGACGGGCGGCAGGAAACAGGTTCCCCGAGAGGGGAAACACCGGGCCAAGGTCAGCGCCGCGTGGGCCGTGCGGCCCACCCTGGACAGTTGCCTTCCCGGTGCTGGGTCCCGCCGGGAGCCCCGGCCCTCAGCAGCCCTCCCGCCTTCACCCTAGTATGCACCAGAGCAGGTCACAGGGTGCCCCCCAAATCCTAGGCATGAGTGCCCCAGCACCTGCAGAGGTCAGTCGGAAAAGTGATCCACAGACGCAGGAGCGAGTTTGCAGCATGAACTGACACCTCTATCTTAGTGCCAGGCTGGTGTTGGGCCCCAGGAAAGGAAGATGAATAAGAAGCAGGGGTGGAAAGCAGAAGCTGAGACCTAAGCCGGCACAGTCCAAAGGAATTGTTCATGGTATTATTAAAAAGGCAGCATCTTGGTGGTTTTGTTTTGTTTTTCCACTCTGTAGTTTCTAGTTCAGACTCCATGTTTGGGTATTGTGAGGATCTAGTTGAGATCTGGCCTCAGCTTGGTGAAAGCCCAAGTGGGCCTTAAGCCTCTAGGGTCAAGTGCAGCCAGCCTTGCCTGGAGTTAGTACTAATTGCTGTGTGGCCATGGCCCAGAGAACTTTCACATCAGATTCTGATTTGGCTTATCTCATATATTATTCATCTGAGGTGAAAATGGGATACCGTCTGGTTTTGCCCATGGTGAAGTTTGAGACTGAGTTGCACCCACTGGGAATATTCCTCATGGCAAGCTCTGAGCTCTGTAACTGAAATCCTTGCTTCAGTTTCCCAAGTTCTTTGGCCATAAACATCACTCTGTTCACATGAAGACACAATGGAGGTGATAACAGTATCCTCCCCGGTGCAAGGCTTCTCATTCCTTTCAGGCAAAAGTTACTCAAAAGATCCCTGAAGCCAGCATTCCTGAGTCCCTGTCTTGGCTCTTTTACAGTTGTGTGACCTTGGATGTGTCACTTCCCCTTTCCCAGGCTGTTTCCTCCTCAGTCTTCTTAAGTGGGGGGCATTGTTACAGTTCTCTGAATAAGCCTAATCTATCACGATTACAGACACAGTTAACCCCAGGACATTGAATTGCTCTGGTGGGGACACTCTGTAGTTTGGAGAGTTCCCAAGGTTTCCATGGGACAGGCCTGCTTCTGGGTGACACTGGATCTTGTAGTCCTTCTTTGGAGTTGTTCTGGCCAAGAGGGAGAGGCCTACAGGGAAAGGGTGCTGTGATCTCAGTGCAGGGCCAGTGGCATTACCATTGGTGGGTCTTGCACCAGGGGACCTTGGGAATTAAGGGAGATGGTAGGATGCATAGCTCAAGGCCATCAACAACTATGTAGTCACTGATGGACACCTGTTGTTCTTGGTGGGAGGGGAACAGATACACTTTACAGGCTTTCTAAAACCATTTTGGCATTCGACTAACTGGGGCTGCATCAGGTGTTGAACCTCCATGTTTAGGAGAGACTGCAAATTTGATGACGTGCTCTGAGACCTTGGTGGTGAACTGGTGCTAAGTCCTTTGAAGCCCTAGGACAGAGGTGGTCACTTTGTTTTTCGCAAATAGGACAGATACTTGTGCTGGTGCTCATGAGCCCTAGGCCCTAAAGTAGCTTCAGGATATACTCTGTAGGAGCCCAGAACTGACCCCTGATTGTAGTACCATCCCTACTGTTGGAACAATTTTTTTGGGCAAGGCTGGATCTGGGATTACAGGCCTATTCTTAGGTGCTAGCCATTGGGTTGGGACTCCTGGTTCCCCATTCTGTGGGTAAACTGTCAGGAATGGTCCTGCATACAGGGCTGCTGGCTGGAAGAATCTTGAGACCTAGTCTCTTATAGTGGACTTATATAGCATAGTGGGATAAGCAGAGGTGACTTCTATTGGTGGCTGGGATGGATGATGAGAATTGATATCCATGTCAGCTTGTGGTGGAGGCCTCACTAGCCAGCAGGGTGGACCATAGCTGTCTACCTGTCATGGTCCTAGTACAGAGCTGGAGTGTAGGGAGGCCATCTCAGCCCCTGTCCAAGTGGGCTAGGTGACCTGGGTTGCCAGTGCCTCTGCTTTTCCTCTTCTTTCTTGACCTCACCTTTTGTGCTTTCAGAACAGTGGCTTCTCTGCTGTGCCGGGGGGGTGGGGTGGGGGGGGGGTGTGTTCCTGTCTAGCTCAGTGTAGAAGTGCCTACCCTGAAGTGGATAATTGCTAGGGACTAAGACATCAGATAAAATCTCAGCCTCAGGGTCCATTGTTTTGGGTCTTTGTACAGGGTCAATTGGTAGTATGGTTCCTGGCCTCCTTTGAGGACTGATCTGCTAGACATTCCCTGTAATGTTTGGGGGTGGGAAACCCAAAGGAGGAACTTTAAAGGTTAAGATAGGAATCTCTCCCAGAGGACTGAGGACTCAGCCACAGAACAGACATTAATTGGGAGCAGTGCCAGTGTCCTCACAGGAAGTCATGCTGACCCAGATCTGACCCGGAGTTTGCTCTGTGGCCGTATAACACTGTATTAGCCACACCATTGTCTAGATCTTGACTTTCTCATCTCTGAAACAGGTACGATGGTTGCAGTGTGCAGTAAATACTTCCTTGGCTTGTCTGTAAGCATAAAGTGCCCACAGCTTTCTTGTTCAATACAGGGCATGTGTCATGATTTACTACTGGCACAGGGTAAGATGAGGCTCCTTGCCTTGGTCACATGGTTGGTCAGCTGTGGGGTAGGTTCTGACCCTGGCAGCTTGCCTGTAGGGATTGTCCTCTGGGCTCTCCCTGGCAGTTCAGAGGATCAGGATCCAAGCTTATGCTATTACAGCACCATACCCCCCCAACCCCCAGCTTGGGGTTTAATCTGCACTTGGTGAATGTGATCTGTTACTGGTGGCTAAGGACGACAGTTGCAGCTGAGGGAAGGGAGCAGTTGGGAAGGCTTCCCAAGGAAGGAACTATTGCTGGACCTTGGCACATTGGCATGTAACCTCAGCAGATCTAGAAAGGCCTAAGGCCAGGGGGTGGGTCTGAGAGTTTTGGGTTCACATGAAAGTTTATCAGGAGGCCCAGTTCTCCTATGCCCCCCTCACCAATCCCACTCCCCCCACCTAGGTTAGCTTGCTGTTATTGATAAATATGTATAGGTGCTGCATTCGTGAAGAAGGTTTGCTTTTGACAGTTTGCAGTTACATGCCAGTGGGTAAGAGTCAGGTGCTCTGGAGACACACTGGGGCAGAGAGCTAATGCTGCAGATCCACATCTGACTTGGCTTCTGCTTCCTGGCTATGCTTGGCTGGGAGGAGCAGGGTGGCCCTTAGGGACTGCTCCAGCAGAGTGCCAGGTGTGTCACAGGTTTACAGTGGATTAAGAATCTAGAAGGCTCTCCTGGGGTAGGTGGGGCCAAGATGTTTCTCTATCCTGACCATGTTTACTTTTTCTTGACCATCAGGTCCTGCTAGCCTGGGTCGACAGTGTCCATTCTCTGCTGAAGAGACTAGAGTCTACAGAAAGTGGATGTACTAGACCAGTTAGAAGGCAGAGGTGTCTCATCAGCTAAAACACTGGATGGCACACCATGAAGACCAGGAAGTTCTGCCTGGCTCCATGCCATGTCTAAATACACCCTCAGATCCGGATGAGGCGCAGATGTTCTCAGATTGTGACTACTAGAACTGACTGGATGAGATGGAGTAGTCCCCACGAGCTCACCCCTGAAGGACAAGTGTTGATGGTCAGGCTTAGCTTTAGTCTGGTGTTAGATGCAGGGCTTGGTTAGAGAGGAAGCTCAAGATTCTAGAGTGAGGGGAAAGGCCCAGGAAAGAGAAGCCAGGAGGGTTCTGCTAGGGAAAGCAGAGAGGTTGCTCTCATGAAGCACACTAGTGAAGGATGGCAGGACAGTGGGCTGATGGCTACCTGCAACATTCTGGAATGATAGGTACCTGGCACACTTAGTGATTGCCCTCAGGGAGCACAGAAGGAAATAGAAAGATAATTAGAGATAATGACAAAGCTGGCATGTGATCTGAGGTGGGGCTTGGGCACAGGAGGAGGAGACACATGGAGCAGGGAGCTGGAAGATCTGGGGCAGGATTCTCCAGACTGGCCCAGTGCAGGTAGATGGTGAGATTGGGGCTCTGGAAGAAGATGGGAGTTTGCAGAGCCTAAGCCAGACTAGGGTGCTAGGGGACCTGGGGTGAATTTTGACTTTGGCTAGTGCAGTGGGTCTGTGTGATGGGGCTGATTTTCTGAATTAGAGGATCATTTCCACAAGGTATAATTCACTGAAAGTACACAGTTTGCTGCCTTTCAGCATATTCACTGCTTTGTGTGTGCATCACCATAAAGAGATTAAAAAATTTCCTTGTTACAAAAAGAAGCTAACTCCTCATGGCACCCCCCATAAGATTATTTTCATTGCAACTTCCTAACTGTAATTTTTCTACTGTCACAAATCATAAATATCTGATGTGCAGGATATCTGATATGCGACCCCTGTGAAAAGGTTGCTCATCCCCCAAGGAGTTAGAACACACAGGTTGAGAACTACTGTGTTTTGGGTTTGCTTATTTTAGCTCTCCTATGTAGAGTTGAGCAGTATGTGCTTTCCTGAATTTGGCTTGCTTTATTCAGGCCTGCAAGGTTCTTCTATGTTGTGTGTGTCAGTGCCTCACTCCTGTTGTGGCTGAGTACCATGTTTCTCTTGGTGGCCATTTGCATTGCCTCTTTTTTGTTTTTTTGACACAGTTTCACTGTGTAGCCTTGGGTGTCCTGGGAAGACAGGTTGTCCTGTAGCAGTCTGTGTAGACCACCCTGTCCTGGGACTCCTAAAGATCTGCCTGCCTCTACCTCTCAAGTGCTGTGATTAAAGGTGTGCACCACCACTGCCCACCTGTATTGGCTTTTTGGCTTTTATGACTATATTTCCTGAACATTCATTCCCATTGAGATTTCATGTGGCAGAAGTTTTTCCCATGCACTGCTCTAGAGTGCATACTGTTGTGGAATTGTTGTGTTGATGGTTGTTTGCGTAACCCTGAGTGACTGCCAGGTGTTTCCCTTGCTCTCTCACGAGCACCAGTGACCTGTGGTGTGAAGTTGTGGCTGTGCTTGAGTTTTCCTAGGGCAAGCTTCAGTTCATGTGTTCACTGGCCGTCGGGATATCTTCTTTGAGAAAAGAGTATTTGCACCTTTTGCCTAGTTCGGGGTTTGTGTGTGGTCTCTGTGTGCAGATGCTTATGAGTGTGAAGCACGTGTAGAAGATGACTTTAGCCACTTTGATATTTTATTTTTATTTATTGTTTTTGGTTTTTTTCAAGTTAGAGTTTCTCTGTGTAGCCTTGGCTGTCCTGGAACTAGCTCTATAGACTAGGCTGGCCTTGAACTCACATTCTCCTGTCTCTGCCACCCAAGTGCAGGGATTAAAGGCATGCACCATCACCGCTTATTTTTTAAAGATTTATTTACTTATTAATGTGTATGTACCTGTTTGTGTTTGCCATGTACATGCAAATACTTGAGGCCAGAAGAACATTGGATCTGCTGAAATTGGAGTTGTAGACAGTTGTGAACTGCCACGTGGATGCTGAGAACCAAACTCATATGTCCTGTGTGAGAATAATAGTCTGAACATTTCTCCAGCCTCTACCTTGTATTTTGAGATGAGATCACACTAAGCCTGGAGCTCACTGTTTTGGGTAGATGAGTTAGTTGGCCTTGCAAGTTTTCGTCCCCAAATAGGCCTGGCTCTGCTTCCTGGGTTACAGGCATGGATTGCTGCACCCAGTGTTTTTATGTGAATGCTGGGGTGTGTACTTGGTCCTCACACTTGTGCAGCCACTGAGCCATTTGCCTCACCTTGTTTGCCCAGTTTTTATTTAGGTTATTTGAACTGAGTAACGTTTTACAAAGATTAATTGGTCATGGAATGGAGAGGGGTCTTAAGAGGCACAGGCTATAGTAGTAAGTTTCCCAGCCCGTTTGGTGCTGGAGTTTGTAACCTGCGCGCACGCGGGAGGTTTTGACCTGATGCGCAGCGGCTTTTGTCCCCCAAAGAAATGAATCACACGCTTATATCCTTTACACTGTTTGGCCCATGTCTTAAGCACATTACTAGCTAGCTCCTTCATCTTATTTCAACCCATTTCCATTAATCTTCCCACCACGTGGCCCGCAGCCTGTGGCTCACCTGTTTCTTACATGTCTGTCTTCTTCGGGGGTCAGATGGAGACTGGCTTAACTCCGCCCTACTCCTACCTGCCTGTGCTCTGATCCTCCACCTACTTCTATGGTGCTGTGCATAGGCCAAAACAGTACTTTATTTACAACGTGCAAAGAATATTCCACCACAACAGGCTTCATCCAGAACTGGGGTGCCAGTGAGGTGAGGTACTCAGAAGCAGGTCCTGGGGTGGGTGGGTGGAGGGAGTAGAGGAGGCAATGGCTTTTGAGAAGGGAGGAGATGGTGGTGGCATTGGTATTCTTGCTAGTGACTGAGCAGTTCTGGGGCTGGGGGTGTTGGAGGCTCAGAAGTAGATAGGAGGAGCACTTGGTGACAGAAGTCAGAATGTGTTTGCTGGTGAGCATGGAAGAGGACAGATGGCTTGGAGTGACTGGCAGGTAAGAGAAGAGCTGCATTGGGATGTTCCCACTCCTGCCTGCTGGTCAGAGGAGAGGAGCAAGGAACACTGGCCTGGAAGAGGGAAATGCCTGAGTGTGAGGATGAGGGGCAGGAGGGCTGCTTCTGTACCGAACCCCAGCAGGCAGGGGCAGGGAGGCAAGATTGGCAACAGAAGAAAGCAAGGAGATAATTGGTGGGCAGGCATCCAGAGGGGGTGGGTGGGACCTCATAACAACAATAATAACAATAATTTGTCGGTGCTTAATAGGTTTGTCAGATCTATGCGCTAATTGGATTGCTTAAGGGCCCTTCTGGGAGGAGTGGGAGCTGAGGGGGGGTGCCCTTTGTTCTACCTCTGCAAGGTGGAGGTCAGAGCAGAGTGAGCATCTGAGAGAAGCTGGAGGTGCTAGCTGAGAAAGGAGAGGAAGAAAGGCAAGGGTGGACTGCACTTCCAGGGTTCCTGGTCAGAAACCTGAGCAGGATTATTGCTTGGACTATTTTTATTTCTTTAGAGGTGCTAGAGCCTGAGCCTAGGATCAAACCTAGGGCCTTGGTCACATGCCAGGCATACGTTCTGCCATTGAACATCCTTGTACCATCTTGGGAGTGTCCTTGTGTTCAGGTTGGGGCTTTTCTCCAGTGAGCTGGGCTTGTGACTCCTAAGGTTCCCCGAATTCTCTGTGCCTCCACAAGATCCTA
Organism: Sigmodon hispidus; assembly: GCA_004025045.1. Taxonomy (NCBI): domain Eukaryota; kingdom Metazoa; phylum Chordata; class Mammalia; order Rodentia; family Cricetidae; genus Sigmodon; species Sigmodon hispidus. The sequence continues at coordinate 63,442 of PVIH01011148.1, read as the reverse complement.
CTCCCCAGGCTGTGAGATCTCAGGTGGACCCTGTGCCTCAAGAACTAAAACAAGGGGGCCAGTAGCTACCTTCTTGAATGGGAGAGGAAGAGGACTGGGCGCTCTTCTTAAACCCTTTGCAAGAATCTCTCATTCATCCCTTAAAGCTTGGTGCCACCTCTCCTGTGAGGGTCCAGCCGAGGTCTAAGAACTTTTACTTGCTCAGGGTCACAGCATGCAGCATTGGTTAACTCTTGGGTTGAGCCTCCAGGCTGGGATTTGTCAGGGGAAGGGAGAGAAGTGTGTGCCCAGTCTGGTAGCAGGCCTGCTTTCAGCTTGTTTGCTTATGTCTGCCAGGTGTTTCAACTCTCGTAGAGCACTGTGTGCTGCTCTAGGCAGCCATCTAGACAGCCCTGCAGCTATGCCAGCCAGAGGAGTCAGGACATGGGAGGGGGGGACACCTTGGAGGTTTGCTGAAAATCGGCCTCTTCCCCACAGGTAAACCCAGCCTCCTTTCTTGTGCGGCCTGCTGCATCTCTCTGCCTTCCCAGTTTGCCAGCTGGGGCCCGGGGCAAAACAAGGCAGGAGGAACAGAATGCCTTTCCCTTCCTTCTGAAGTCTAAATCTTTCAGGATGTTTTTGTGTGGGTGTGGAGGCCAGGTGTTGATTGATGGCAAGTCTTTCCCAGTTGTTTTCTTATTTTTTTAAAACTTTGACTGAACTTGGGGCTCACCATTTTGTTAGACGCCTGGCCACCAAGCCTCAGGAAGCCTTGTGTGTCCACTTCTCCAGCACTGAAGGCACAGGTGCATTGCCATGGGTGCTGGGGATTGAACTCCAGTCTTTATGCTGTGTGGCAGGCCTCTTTGGACTGAGCTATATATCTTTCAACCCCTTCTTGGAATTTGATGTGTTATTTCACCCATGGGGTAGGAGCCAACCCTTCTTGTCCTTTAGGCCCACCAGTGCTGTGGCCTTGTATGCCCCATTGGCTCAGGGGATCTTACTCATAAAAACCTAGCTTCACAGACAAAAATCAACAGAGCAGCACATGGTTTGGAGTATAAGCAAGGCTGTCTGTCTCCTTCTGGCTGTGCTTCCAACCCTTGACTCCTCATGGCTACCACAGTACTTGGCTTTGAAAGCTGTCCTTATTTTTATATCTCTTGCTCTTTGCTATTAGCAATCAACCAAACTCTTCCTTTTATTTGGCCAGACAGTAAATATTTTAGACTTAATGGATCACAGTGCAAACCAAAACTGTCATTCTTAACAGGTAACCAGGAACATATAAAATGTGACCATTTGGGGGGCACCATGGTATCAGTAGGGGAAATTTGGCCTTTTCCAACTAGCACGGGTTAGGCTCTGCATCCTTGCCTCTCACCCTGCCAGCTAGAGAGTTGGGCTTTAGTCCCCTTGAGGGTTGCCTCACTGCTTGCTTGGTCAGAATAGTAAGGCGTCCTGGCTTTCAGGAAGTAGAGGCTGTCCTCCTGACCACCGAAGGCATTTTGCAGGGGTGAGGTGAATAGAAAGCAGGCAGGCTTGCCCTGTCTCCCCTCAGCCCGTAGCTGGGCCCTCCTCCCTGCAGGAAGTTGGCTAGAGCTGGAAATTCCCGGCTGCTTGAGCTCTGGGTTTATTATTTAAGTGAGAACACAGTATCACACTTGGCAGCTTTTCATAGGACAATTCTCTCTTTCCACCTCTTTGACCCCTGGCAGTGCCTGGGCAGTACCTGTAGCTCATCTATTTTCTTTTTCTTAGGTACTGATATTGCTAAATGATTTTATAATTATCAGGCATGCATACCTTTTTAAAGTTTACTTTCTATTAAAGATATTTGTGTGCTGAAAATAAGCTATTTTAAAGCACACAGTTGGGTGAGTTAATGTATTCAGAGTTGCATAGCAGCAGTCACTGCTGTCGATAATTTTGAATGTTTTCATTCCTTGTCAGGAAGCCCATACCTGTTTTTTGGTCAGTCCACTCCTGTCCCAGTCACTAGTCTGCTGCTGCTTCCTCCCTCCCCTCAAGACAGGGTTTCTCTGTATAGTCTAGAACTTGCTCTGTAGACCAGGTTCACCTGCCTCTGCCTGTGCTGAGATTAAAGGCATGTACTTCTTCCTGCCCTGCTCTACTTCTTGTCTGTGGACTTGTCTAGAGAGTCCATACCCATGGAATCCTATGCCATGTGTCCCTGGGCTTATTTGACCTTGAGTTTAGTGATCTTGGGCAGTTTACATATAAACCTATTCCTGATGCCTTGGGCTTTGTGACCTTGGGCAGCTCATGCACATAAAGCCATACACCTTGTGGCTCTGGGGTTAGTGTCCTTGGCAGTTCACATGGGATGAGTCATACTGTGGTGCCCTGGGTGTAGTGACCTTTGGCATTTTATGCAACCCTGTGGCTGGCCCTAGGCTTAATGGGCCCATGACCTTGGGAAGTCCATGCATGCCGAATAATAGACTTAGGCCTGTTTATTTTCCTAGTATTTACTTTCTGCTTTTTAGCTGTCTCACACAGCCCTGCATGCCTGTTCACTCATGCTGTTGTGTAGTCGCATGTTTTCTTCTCTTGGCTGTATGTCACCAATGCACCTGTAGGGCTACTTGGTGACTCCTTACCATTTGAGAGATGGGTTGCTTTCCAGAACAACAGTTCCCCTGACACTTTGCCAGTGTACTCACAAGTTCTCCTCTTGGAGTTGTTTGCCCGCTGGTTTCACATCGAGACAAGATCTCACGTAACCCAGGATGGCCTTGGATGTGTTATAGCTAAAGTTGGCCTGGAACTTGATCCTCCTGCCTCCACCTCCCAGGTGCTGCTATTAACACATGTGCACCACCACACCTAGCTTCCTTTGGAGTTGGGTGTTTACGGTGGGCATCTGGGGGCCTGTCTTGTCTTGTGTACGAGATGCAGAACTTGCTTAGCGTTTCTCACTATGTCCATGAAATAAGCTGCCATAAAGCAGGTTAACCAGAAGAAAGTTTGGGTGACTTCTTGTGTGTGGGCATCCATCATGTGAAAAGCAAGGTCCTGTGGGGCTTCTGTGCTGGTGGCTAGAGTTGTGCTTGTGGAATGTGCAGGGGGAGGCTTGTTTGTTCAGAAGCCCCTTGGCCTTAGCTCCTGTCCTGGAACAGGGAGGGCATGTCTGAAGAGGAGGAAAAGGGAGTCAACTGCTGTTCCCACAGCTGTTGGGCTGAGGTGGCACCAGCTGCCTGTGGTGAGGGGTTTCTGCCCTCACAGCTGCCTGTCCTGCTGTACTGTCCTGAAGGCTGTCCGATGAGAGAGGTGAGGAGAACAGCAGGGATCTGGACTCGCTTCTGTGAGCATGAGGACCTATTAGTGTCACACCCCTGTGACCCATGACTGCCTTCTCGACCCCCACTCCCACACATGCGCATGCTCACTGTGGAATGGACACTTGTACTGCTGACATTCTGTCTCATTCATAGACTGTCATGGGTTCTTCCAGGTTTCCCAATTTAAACCTTGCTATTCTTTCGAGAAGCATCTTCAGAGTTTTGGGTTTTTCTCTCCCAGTAGCTTCTGGAGAGGTCGTTACCTGGGGTTCCTGTAAGTATTTTCACCAGCTCTTGGGGCCACCTTGTGCACATTCACAGAACTGTCCAGACCTGACTCCAGCAGCTGGGGTCCACTTGGGCCTCTCATCTGTTTTGTGTGGCTTCCTTCCTGAGCCACATCTGAGGAAGGTCCAAGTGCTGAGATTCATTGAGTTCTGCCTTTTCAGCCTTTCCTTGGCTCCGTTTCATTCACTTATATTCATTGTTCTCTGGGGCACTCGGGCTGCTAGGTGCTGCTGTGGGTGCTGGGGTTCTTTAACTTGGTATAACAAGAAGTACTAGGGTTGAGGAGGAGAAGACCAGGTTGGGTAAAGGCTGGGAGATGGCTCTTCTGAGGGGCAACTCTTACTTCAAACATAGTGTGGCAGGGACATGATCATAGCGTCATCACTTGCTCAAAGGCTCTCAGGAGCCAGGAGGAGCCCAGCTGAAGGGTCCTAGGTGGCTGTGCTGGTAGCGGACTTGTGGTTCAGGGTGTTGCTGGGGTTGGACCTGGCCCAGGGTTTCCATGGCCTGGCCTAGAAGATCCACTTGTTAGTGTTGTCTTGTGGAGGAGGCTTGTCCAGACCTGCCAGCAGTTGTTCTGGTTATAAATTTAGGCAGCTCGTCAGGAGGTACAGGCTTTCTGCCTCTGAATTTTTTGTCACTCTTATGTAGATGTAGAAGTTGACAGCCTCTGTCACTGCCACGCTCTGGTGACATACAGGCCTGTTTCACCAAGTGTCAAATCTGCATGGTCATGCAACCCCCCCTCTGTTCTCTGTCTTGCCATGAGGAACCTGAGTCATGGAGTTGCTCTGCTACATTCCAGCCGGGTGGAGCTGGGCAGGGGTCTGGGAAGATGGCTGTGGCCTGTGTAGCTAATGGGGGCTAACCATCTTATCTCCTGAGACAAGGATGCTGCAGCTTTAGCCTCCACTGTCTCAGTGCAAGCTTCTGTCTGCTGGGTGACTGTGCCTGCCTGAGGGGTCCTCTATAATCTCTGTCTTCCTTTGTTGTCCCTTCCTACAGGGACCCAGACATGGAGCTGCGGGAAGAAGCTTGGTCTCCGGGGCCGCTGGATTCTGAGGACCAGCAGATGGCCAGTCATGAGAACCCAGGTGAGGTGGCCTTGGTGGTTCCTTAGCCAACCCCCACTGCCTTTCCACCAGGCTAGGGAACCATCCTTTGTGACTCTGGGGTGCCTAGACTTCTGCTCCTTGCCTTCCAAGAGCCCTACACTCACAGCGTAGAATGAGAAGCTGATGTTCTAATGCCCAAGGGTCCTTTTAGCAGGACCATCCAGTCCTTTGGGGCCATCTTTTGTTTCATGGCTTCAGCTGGCTGCTGTTGAGCACCCCTTTTGTGCCCTATGTTCTGTTCTGGTTCCAGGAGCACTGTGGCTGCATTACGGGTGCTCCTAACATCAGGGTTAGGGTTAGCTCCCAAACCCAAGGGCTAGAAGTTGTAGTGAATGAGTGAAGGACTAGAATGGGGAAATAAGTGGTCATGTGGTAAGATTTGGGAATGGTGGGCTAGGTTAGATCTGAAGTCACTCATTTTTAAGTTTTGGCAACATTTGTTTAATAAAGCGTTATTGGGTGGAATAAAACTCACTGTGGGTTGGTTACATGGTGACCTAGATTTGTTGAGTAAGACCATCCTGGTCCACCAACACCCTCATTCCTCTCCGTGGTGATACCTGTGTGATGACAAGAAAGCTTGTGGAAAGGCACAATGAACACCGTATGTCTGCTGCATGGGGCAGATGGCGTTGGCTTCCTCCATTTTAATAAATTGGTGCTTACAACACATCGCTTCAGTGTTCCTTAGACTTTGCTGTCATGGCCCAAGGTTGCTTGTTTCGTCACCTCCACTTGTACCCAGCTACGTATCCATTTGTGTGGGGTTACAATAAAGTTTGGCACAGCCCTGACCACCTGAAGTACATGCAGACTGATAAAATAACTCAACATGAAATAACTTGGGAAGAAAGGGCTTATTTGAACATTTAATTCCAGGTTATAGTCCATCGTGCTGTGAAGTCACAGGGGCAGGAGCTTGAAACAGCTAGTCACACCATATCTACAGTCAACAGCAGAGAGAAATAAATGCATGTTTGCTTGTGGGGGCCCAGTTTGATTTCTTTCCACTCATACCAGTTTGAGATTCCCTCATCAGTGAAGCACTCACAATCTCTTCCCACAGCAGCTTCCTCCAGACATGCCCACAGGACAGCCCGGTGTAGACATCTTTGTGGAGACTCCTCCCAGGTTATTCTGGGTTGTGTCAGATTGACAGTTAAAGCTGGCCAGCACACTGACTGCTTTCTGGGGCTCTGCCTTGTTTAAATGCTGGCTGGTTTATCACACTTGACTAGCCTATAATAGGGGTCCTCAGCAGAGCCCTGACCCTGGACAGCAGAAGCCATGTTGCCTCATTCTGCTGAGAAAGTAAGAGGCATTTTAGAGAATTAGATTGCAGGGTTTTTGAATTTTTAAAGTTATCATTATTATTATATTTTGCTTCTTGTATATTTCTGAGTACCCTGTTCAACCCAGAGAGGCTAATGCTGTTACTGAGAATGGTATGTCCTGCCATCATTGCCAGCCTCCATGTGGGTCATCTTACTGAGACTGCTGAGCTTTGGAAGGTCAGGCTGCCTGTTGATCCACCTTATTTTTGAAAGGATATCAGTCGGGGGCCGGGTGGATGGAATTGGGACAGAGGCTGAGCAGCTTGTCTAGGGATGGGGTGCAGAGGTGAGTTGGGGCTCCCTAGGCTGAAGCGGTTTCAAAGTCTCTTAGGCTCCTTTTCTGCTGATTGCTCCAGCTGCCATGTGCGAAGGGCAGTGGCTGTGGCCAGAGAGATCCTTCCAGACTGTCTTGGTCTTCAGCTCAGCAACAGAATATCCAGAAAGAAAAAGTAGAATAGCCCCCAAAGAAAGGCTTTCAGCTGGTGTCATGGTAGTCTCCCATAGAGTGATTAGGCTCCATCTTCTTGTGGAACATAAGACTCACCCTGCCATGCACCTCAGTCAACTAGGAGAGCTCACTTCAAATTGTTGAATAGCCATTGAATCTTCCCAGCTCCCTGTTTGGGAATACAGTGGCAGAGCCAAACCCCAAGCCCTTAAATGTCAGGCCTCTTTGAGCTTGTCAGCTAGCTCTAGCAGACATTAGATGGGCTAAGCCACCTCAGCCTGGGTGTGTAGGGGTGGCTTAGGAGAGGAAGCAGAGAAGATGGCCTTTATGTGTTCACTGGGAAGCTTGGAGGCAGGGACACACTTGGGGACCCATAGCTATAAAGTAGGGGTTTGTGTAGAGTTGTGTGGGACATGAGAGGCAAAGGCGGCCAATGAAGAGCATCCTGGGTTCTTGAACTATCTAGGTATAGCCCTGTAGGGCATGGTCTAGGGAGTGACTTGTGAGCAGGGGAGGAGGAGAGAATGCTCTGATGGAAATAGGGTGGCAAGTGGCCATTTGTGTGACCCTGGTATGAAAACCTGGAGAATCCCATCCTGTTGCTTCACAGGTCAGGGCACCTGCCTGGGAAAGGGGCTGTGGCCAGTGACCTAGAAGGCTGTTACATCAAAAAGGAAATGGTTCAGCCTCTTCACAGACTGGGGATGCCTTCTCCCTTCCACAAGTCTAGATTGCTTAGCTATATTGAGAGAGATTAGGACACAGAGAAAAGCCTGTGATACAGAACTCTTTCTTCAGTGGGGCAAACCCAGCAAATATTAGGAGTAAAAACCCAAATCTTCTCAGAGTGGTAAGACTAGAAGGAACTCAAGTGAATAGGCACATTGTTCCCAAAACATTAAAGATGACTCAGCAGTTAAGAGCATGTACTGTTCTTCTAGAACTGCCTGTTATTCCAACCCCAGAGGGTCTCATAATTGGACTCTGGGCACCTGCACCCACACACAGTCCCCTCAGTAACACATATAATTAAAAATTATTTTTTTTAAAAGCTGATACAGGATAATTGTAAGATGAAAGTGAATTTTATTTACTTTTGGTTTTTTGAGACAAAAATTTCTCTGTAGCACTGGTTGTTTTGGAACTCTAGACCAGGGTGGCCTCAAACTCCGTTTGCCTCTACCTTCTAAACCCTGGGATTAAAGGCATGGATCACCATCTCACAGCAAGTCATTTTTTTAATGTACTTTTTTTTTCCTTTTCGTTTTTTTTTTTTTTTTTTAAAGATTTTACTATGTATTTTTAAAATGTATTATTAATTAAATAATTACATATTATTTAACATTCTGCCCCCACTATGCCTGGCCTGTGTGCCAGAAGAGAGCACCAGATCTCATTATAGATGGTTATGAGCCACCATGTGGTTGCTGGGAACTGAATTCAAGATCTCTGGAAGAACAGTCAGTGCTCTTAACCTCTGAGCCATCTCTCCAGCCCCTTAAAAGATTAAAATGGAGTAAAGAATATTGAAGTTCAAGAAAGTATGGTATACATTTAGACTGAATCTCCAATGTACACAAGGAATAGAATATTTGTCAGAATTGTATTTCATGGGTTATATGGCTCAGTGGTTAAGAACACTTGCTGCTCTTGCTGAGGACCCAGGTTCTGTTCCCAGCACCCATGTCTGGCAGCTCACAACTGCCTGTAATCTATTTTCAGTGAATCCAGTGCCACCTTGTGGCGTCATTATCCATACACTTGTGACATGCATCTATACAGACGGAAACATGCACACACATACAGACATATTCTAAACAACTAGTTCAAGTGAAAAGTCCTGAAATTGAGCTCTGTGGACGGAACAAGTTACAAACGTTGAGAGCAGCTATAAATGCTGAGGGTGAGGATGTGGCTCAGTGGTACCGCACTTGTTTCTCATGCCTAGGGCTCTGCGTTTGATCCCACCTGTTGCAAAATCAAAATCCAGCTTCCCAGAAGAAGAAATGAGTAGCTTTTAAGAAAAAGTAAAGGCAACTATTAGACCTACTGGCAGTAACATCTCAGCCCAACAAAAGTGAAACTGACTATCCTCGAGGTGAGAGATGTGAGGCAAGGATTTGAAGGGCGCCAACAAAGGACAAGAGCCCAGTTAAGCCCTTCACCTGTGTGCCTTTGCCAGAAATGTAGTGATTAAGCTGTGGACAACCCCAGTGACCAGAGAGAAGCAGACAAAAGGGGTTGCTGCCTTCAAGGCCAGGACCAGCTAGCCACCCAGACACCTGCCTATGGAGGCTATGTGAAAATGGAAAGGGACTCCTTGGGACATTTAGTGTGGCTGTCCCCTGAAGGCAGCGTGGCTCAAACCAGTAGGTGACTCCTGTGTTCTGATTCCATTGTCACAGTGATGATGGGAGCTGTCTCAAGTAGGAGGTACTAAATAATTTAAATAAAAAACTTCAGTTGCTGAGAGTGAATATGGCAATTGCCAGTGTGGATTCATGAGTTTTTATTTGAAAACAAAACTGAAAACAGGTACTTCCTGATTTTGTTCCTGAGTACTGTCTTGGAAAGCTGTCTGTGGTGGGCCTGGGGTAAGCAGCAGCAGCAAATGGGATGCTGTTGGAACAAGGGAGGACAAGCACTGAGGAGGCTCACACCAGAGATGGGCAGATTTAGCCTGAGTGAATTTAACATGTTTGTTTTTGCTGTGGAGTCTTGGACATTCTGGATAAGAGCCCTGCCTCAGAGCTACATTCCCAGCCTTGTTTCTACCTTTGATCTTGCTAAGTTGCTCATATTGGCCTTGAACTCATAGCCCAGGCAGGTCTTAGCTTCCCAGGTAGCCGACATTGCAGACCTATACCACCAAGACCAGCCTGTAGTCCTTGCTTTTTATGATACTGGGAAGGGGTAGACTCATTTGGTCACTTTGGTGATGAATAGAAAACCAACCTCACTTGAAAACTGAGCAGACGTCCTGCCTACGATCTCCTGAAATGAGCCAAGTCCCAAAAGCTTGATTCTGATGTGCCTCGAAATCATTACAGGTGCTATCCCACACCCAGAATAGCTGACTCTTCTGTGTCCAGTTGGTCCAGGATCTAGTACTGTCCCAAGGTAATACAAGGAGCCTTTCTCCTGGGAGAGGACAGGACAGCATCTCAAGACTGTCTTTGGCAAGACTGGGCTGTCCCCTGGTGGCAGGAATATACTGTGTAGCCTGCAAAGCTATGTGGTCCTGTTTCTGATATTTTTAAATTTTATTTTATGTGCATGAATGTTTTGTCTACATGCATGTCTGTATACCATGTGCTTGCCTGGTGCCTGTGGAGGTCAAGAGGGTGTCAGAGCCGCTGGAACTGGAGTTATAGGTGGTTTTGAGGCACCATGTGGGTACTGGGGATCTAACCCAAGTTCTCTGCAAGGGCAATAATGCCCTTAACAACTGAACTAGCCCTGCTTTTTCTGAGGCAGTATGACCAAGGGAAGTTGACTTGCCAAACTGACCCTTCAATCCCCCTGCTTGCTAAATGCTCACAGTATCACTTCCAAACTCTACTACTCTTTGGAACTGATGTTCCTGTAGAGCCCAGGCATCAGCTAAAAGCAGAACTCTACCTTTTAAGTAATTAGCCTTTCAGTCATTTAACAGTCTGCTTATTTACAGAAAAGGCACACTAAACTGAATAACCAGACAACTTTAAAAAAGTCAGAGCCTAAGGGAGGAACACACCTGACCATAGTTCTTGTACCTCACTGCCTTCCCCAGTCCTTCCCAGATTGTGATGGCCTTGAGGGCTGGTAGAGGTGCATGCATCTGCCCCCTGCAGGTCTGTCTTCAGCTCCAGACTCCTTGCTGTGTTCAGCACACAGGTTCCACATCATGACTGCAAATGTTCAAAGATGCACATACACAGTACACTGGCACTGAATCTTTAAGGTTTTAAATTGTATTTTGTGTGCACAGGGGAGGGTGTCGGGGCAAGCATGCCACCACACACATGAAGGCCAGAGGAAAACTTGAGCGAGATGGTGTTCTCTTTCCACTGTGTGGTATGACGATTGAAATCAGGTTGTCAGACTTAGTCAGGTGCATCTTCCGGGCCCCATTAGACACCTGAACACATGTGTCACTTTTTTTTTTTTTTTTACTTACTTCCTCCACCACCCTTGGTGCTGGGTCCCTTCCCCCTCTAAAATAGTGCTTCTTGCTTTCTTCTCTCACATATTCCCTTATTCTTTCATTGCCTGCCCACATTGAGACCTTCCTTCCCCAGTTTTTCTACCTTTTTCTCCTGTTTGTGTTGTATGCATACATGTATCTGCCCACTATGTGTGCCCATCCACTAGTGTGCATAGGTCAGTGGCAGATGTAGATTGTTTTAGTGTATTGATAGTCACACGGACACTGAAGACATGGTGCCTTGCCGGAGAACTAGAATCCATTTTTCTCTACCCACCAGCCAGCATCGGAGATTTAGGCCTGCTCTGCTGTGGCTTTTATATGAATGTTGGGGATTTGAACTTGGGACCTGTTGCTTTCTCAGCAAGTACTTTTACCCAATGAGCCACATATCACCCAGCCCCATACATATATTTAAATCTAGCTTTTTTTTTTTTTTAAGATTTTTTATTGTATTTTATGTGCATTGGTGTTTTGCCTGGAACTGGAGGTTCAGACAGTTGTAAGTTGCCATGTAGGTTCTGGGAATTGAACTCAGATCCTCTGGAAGAACAGCTAATGCTCTTAACCACTGAGCCATCTCTCCAGCCCCTAAATCTAGCTTAATATGAAGAAAGTAATATTATTGGTGACTGGCTTGTTTTACTTAGTAACTCCCAGTTCCACCTATTTTCCTGCAAATTTCATTCTTTATCACCAAATAAAATGGCATTGTATATATAGATAGTGTTTCCCTTATTCAGTCTTCTGGGGAAGGACTTCTCAGGCTGGCTTCATTTCTTGACTATTGTGATGAGTATATTTGCTTTGCCCACTTTGTACCTGGATTTGTTCTCTACCTAGGTAATTCTAATAGCCTTTGCCTTAGACTAATGTTTCTGAGCCTTGAGCTTGGAGCAGCCTACCTGGCTGGGCTTGTAACAGTACAGCTGAAGTTGGGGAATAAAGTGAAGCCCAAGGTCCTAGGGCTTCAGTGGACAGTCCCCTGGGCTACACTAAGATTGGACCTGCTGCAGGTCTTGGGCCAGTGACTTTTGGTGTGGCTGTTCAGTGGATCCAGATGGCCATTGCAGACCTTGCCCTTATTCCATTTCTTGTTCCATCACCATGGTCTCTAATACTTGAAACTAGGATCATTTCTTTTATGGAAAGAAGTATAGCTGGGGCACAGAGGTGCCCCTCTCCAAGTTTTTGTTCTTTATCAAAGAATTTGCTGATACCAAAGGAGACTTGAGGACAAACAGTGCCATTATTGTGATGGAAAAAGATTGCTATGAGCATAAGGGTCAAGGTATTGGAAGAAAGGAAAGAAGGGAGCCAGAAAGTCACACTTTTAAATGGAGATGCTGTTCTTTAAATAGAGCTTGGGACAGGAAGAGAACTAGGGCCCGGGGACTTGTTCTCCCAGGGTGGTGTGGGTATTAGGTGAAAGAGCAGCCCTTTATCCTTTGGGATGAACCAAGGAGGAAGGATTTAATCTTCATAGTATTGGTTTTAACCGTCTGGTTAGCTAGGAGTTGCTGTGTATGTGGCCTAGAGCTCAGAATGTCTAGGAAGGATCCACTTGTCTTTTAGCTTTGGGCCCTGACAGAACTGCTGCGTTTACTCTCACCTGTCCTGGTAACTGTCCTTTGATCTAGACCCTGAGGGCCAGCACCTGAACTCAGCTCTGGGCTGCTTAACCTTTGACTCAGGCTTCCTTTGGAATTTACACAGTTTACACACACACCTGTAGAGTGCTGCAGGCAGTATCTTAGGATGGGTTTGTGGACATATAAAGTCTCTCTCTAAAGAGACTTCATTTTCTTACCTTGTCTTACAGTCTTTATGCATTTGGCTTTAGGCTAGCCTCCTTAGCTTATAAACCTGGATTTTTTTTCTCTTCGGTATAGAAGTAGAAGGGACCTTGCCTTAAGTCCACTCTCACCCATCTTTGATGGGGGAAAAAGGGGTTTCACATACCTGTGGGCTTTCATAAAAGGACTGACCACTCACACCGTGTCTCAGAAAGTGGACCTTGGTAGTCACGTGACCTGTTGCAGAGACCTGTTCTCACCTGCCTAGCCTTCCATTATAAAGAAGCAGGTTTTAGGGCAGCTACCAGATGAGTGACAGACTTCAAGTGTGTTCTCCAGCCCAGTGGGCCACTGTTACTCATTCACCAGCATTGTCTCAGGGGCTGTATTTGAGCACTTAGAGCTGATGAGAGAGGAAGATGTGAGCTTCCAGTGGGACGTGAGCCTGGTGCCACCGCAGTTGGTTGGCAAGGTGTACCTGAGGCTCTGGCATATGACTGTGGGCCTTGGTTCTGCTATAAATTGGAGAGACGGAAGGGGCTTAAGGGGTGGTAGGCCCCTGAAAAAAGATGTTCAGAAAAGCACACCCAGACCTCCTGAGCAGGACAAATTGGGTTTGGACAAGGAGACAGGCTTCCAGGGCAGGCCTGATGCATACATAGAGCGACTCCACGCTACCCCGAGAGGTGAGTGTGTACAGTTTTCTAGATCACGACACTGTAGTTGTCTTTGGTATGGGGAGGTGGGAGGTGTAACAGACTGTGGGCCTTAAATGCCCAGATAGGGTAAAGGTAGTGCACTTCTCAAGCTGATGTCCTATCCCATCTGTGCAATTGTTGCCCCGTGTGTTTCCCATCCTGCAGCTAGAATTGCCCAAGTGTGACACCGCTATGTCCTAGCCTGCAGACCTATCTTTCCAGTACTGTCAAGTCTGGCCCTCTCTGCATTGATGCTCAGGTGGCATTTGTGCTAGAGTCTCTCTTAGCATCCCTACCTTTGCTCTTCCATAGCTTTGGTTGGTAGACCTTTATTGGAGACGTGGTAGCCTTAGGCATTGTCTACAGGTCCAGAGAAGGACTAGCAGAGGGAAAGTTCTCTCAGAGGGAAAGAGAACAGGTCTTAAGGAGATACGTTATGAACACAAAAATACTTCATGAAATACCGGAGATGATCAGTGCTTCATGGGATAAAGGGTGCGGACTGCGAGCTGGCACAACCTAGCTGTCTCTGGGTTGAAGGAACCCTGAAAGGATGAGCTGCTCCGGGGGGGCGCTCACTAAATGGAATCCGTCCGCAACCCGTACGTGGACAGTCCGCTGTGGGCCTGCTCCCTCTGACTTGCCTCCTCCTCCCTTCTTGCCTTGCAGTGGACATCCTCATCATGGATGACGACGACGTCCCTAGCTGGCCCCCGACCAAGCTGTCCCCACCTCAGTCTGCGCCTCCACCTGGGCCCCCGCCCCGGCCGCGGCCGCCCGCACCCTACATCTGTAACGAGTGCGGCAAGAGCTTCAGTCACTGGTCGAAGCTGACGCGGCACCAGCGCACACACACAGGGGAGCGGCCCAACGCCTGCAGCGACTGCGGCAAGACCTTCTCGCAGAGCTCGCACCTGGTACAGCATCGGCGCATCCATACCGGCGAGAAGCCATATGCCTGCTCCGAGTGCGGCAAGCGGTTCAGCTGGAGCTCCAACCTCATGCAACACCAGCGCATCCACACGGGCGAGAAGCCCTACACCTGCCCCGATTGCGGCCGTAGTTTCACACAGAGCAAGAGCCTGGCCAAGCACCGGCGCTCGCACAGTGGCCTCAAGCCCTTTGTCTGCCCGCGCTGCGGCCGCGGTTTCAGCCAGCCTAAGAGCCTGGCGCGCCACCTGCGGCTGCACCCAGAGCTGTCAGGGCCGGGTGTAGCGGCCAAGGTGCTGGCAGCCAGTGTGCGGCGGGCCAAGGCGCCCGAGGAGGCGGCCTCCGTGGACGGCGAGATCGCCATCCCAGTGGGTGACGGCGAGGGCATCATTGTGGTGGGCGCACCTGGGGACGGTGCCGCGGCAGCCGCAGCCCTGGCCGGGACAGGGCAGCGGGCAGCCGGGCCGCGGTCGCGGAGGGCGCCGGCGCCTAAGCCCTATGTGTGCATGGAGTGTGGGAAGGGCTTTGGGCACGGGGCCGGGTTGCTGGCCCACCAGTGCTCGCAGCATGGGGACGGGCTGGGGGCAGCAGGAGGCGAGGAGCCCGCACACATCTGCGTGGAGTGTGGTGAGGGCTTCGTGCAGGGCGCTGCTCTGCGGAGACACAAGAAGATCCACGTGGTGGGGGCACCATTGGTCTGCAGCAGCTGCGGACAGAGTTTCTATCGGGCGGGTGGGGAGGACGACTGTGAGGACCAGTCGGCCGGTGCACGGTGTGCTGAGTGTCGCAGTGGGGAGGCCCGGTAGGGACGGGGGTACCCGAGGGGTGGGCAGAGCCCCTCGGGCTTGGTGGAGACTATCAGCGAACAAGACCACGAGGCCCAGGGAGAACCAGACCGAGAGGAGCAGCGGGTCTCCCTCCTTCCTTGGCCCACGCTGTCCCGTGTGTGACGGGGACCCATGGCCATTGGAGCAGGTTCTCAGGACTGCACACAGCCTCTCTGCTGACCCGCACTGGCCCTGTGTAGGTTCCCAGTGTGTGAGAGAACTGTGTAGATCAATCGGCCTAAGACCCTCAGTGGTCATCCCCCACTGGAAGTGTGGAGCCAAGGTTTCCTAAGGAATGGAAGGAATCCTGGCCTCGTACGCCAAGAGGATCTTCCGTCCTTTCTAGAGTTTTCTTTTACTCATACCGTTTTGACCCCTCCCAGTCATTAATTTTTCTGCCCCGTGGGTCCTTGTCGATTTCCTAGCTCAAGTCGCTCCTCTTCCTTCCGGATTTGCAGTAGCAGAGGAGTGAAGAAGTAGCTGCCTACTCCCAGCACGGTCTCATTGAGTAGATGGGGTCCTGTGTGCTCCCTGTCGGTGGAAGAAGGGATGTGGGGGCAATAAATGGAAATATTCAGTTGTCCCCGCACTGCCTGGTTCTTGAGTTTGGGATGAAGAAAGGAAAGAGGTTAAAGTTAAATACAAGTGACAAATGTCAGACCAGGGGCGACCATGCTGTAGCCAGTGTGTTCTCACTCGGTCCCAGAAGAGAGGCCCACTTGCTCAGCTCAGAGTCCCTTACTGACCTGGTGTACGGTCACTGAGGAAGGTCTGCTCCTCCAGGGAAAGAGATTCAGGCGCTGACATCTCCACGGAAGGTGCAGCTCCCAGAGACGACTGCTGTGTTGTGACTGATTACTAGTTAGCCACATAGCTACACTCTGCAGAGCTCGCTGTATCTTGGTAGCTGCTACTGTCCAGTGCAGGGATCTCAAAGAAGGAAGATGAGCCAAGGGTCCAGAGTGTCTCTGGACTCAGTACCCAAACGAGGACAGGATGTTGGCAGTTGTCAAGGCATGATTTGTTCAGGTGTTGCTCAGTGCCAGTCCAATGCATCCCCCAGAACACTGCAGCTGGAGCATCAGAAGGGACCTTCAGTGTTAGGTGTAGTCTTCTGGGCCCATAATCCTCAGCTGGATGTCTCTCGTTCCTGGGCTTTGGAAGGCTTGTATTGTGAATTTAGCCAGTGAGTACTTTCAGGCTGATCTGGGGAAGTGAGGTATAAACTGTAGGTTTCTTCCAACCATCCCAAGGAGTAATGAATGAGGCTTCTTGTTAATGGGTGTTATGGGATGAGGTCCTGAGTGTGATCATCTGTGTCTGTCCATCCTGTCCTATCTGAAGGTTACAGTGGGCAACTGGTGAGCCAGGGCATGATCACTCTCTGGAAGATTTATCAGTAGGTGCAGGTTTGAAAAACACTCAGATGGCCACTGCCTGGCGTGAGTGAGTGACACTAAAATCACTTATCTGGTAGGTAGTGTCCCAAAGGAGAGGTAGAGTTATGTGTGGAGTAGGCACAGGTTACTTAAGATTGCAGAACTGTTGCTAAAAAAACCTTCAGTTCTTTCTGCCAAATGCTGACCTGAGACATTGTTGAAGGCCACAGATGGAGGGGAGATGCTCTGTTCTTGTGGAGATAAGCCAGAGCCTACCACCACCAGGACACAGACAAGCAGAAGATCAGTTTCCACTCTGCTTCTTATAGGCTGTGTTGTTCTGGGCAGATGAACCGAACTCTCTAGTCCTTGGTTGGTTTTCTTCATTGTAGAAGGAAGAGCCAACCTGTCTTTGTGAGCTGTTGAAGGTGACCTAAGCCAGATGTGGGATCACAGGCCTCTGCACCTCCCCTAAGCAGACACTGAATGCAATAGCGAGGAGCTGGTGCTTAAATCCTGGCTCTGTGCTATTCATTTGGGCCTCAGGTACTTCATGTAACTTGGTTAATAGAGAATTTGCTGAACCAATGATTGTCCTGTCCCGTCCCATCCCCCTTACCTCCATAGTGCCAGTCTAACTTGTGAGGCCCTGCAGTGGGTAAAGAAAGAAGGCATGTCTTCCCTTGGAAGTCACCCACTCCTCATCCTGGGGTGCAGCTGTCCCAGTGTATGGGTGGCCAAATGGAAAGGCAAATGAGCCTGGACAACCTTCTCGATTTTTAGAAAACAGAGATAGTAACAGTGAAAACGGCATCTATCATTTGGTGTTTGCCTTTGTGCAAGCCATGCCATGTAGTGGCTCTGCATCCATGAGATTGGGCATTTCTCTAGGAAATGTGTGTGTGTGTGTGTGTGTGTGTGTGTGTGTGTGTAAGTTACAGGAAGCAGTTTTCCTTCCAACACCTGAGTCCCAGGGACTGGAATCTGGCTGTGGCAGGCTTGGCAGCAAGCATCTTTGTGCAGTGAATCAGCTCAGCTCCCAGCTCCATTTTTCATATGGAGCTGCTGCTGCTGCTACAGCCAGCACGGAGAAGAGACAGTCTGATCCCCCAATCCCAGTGCAAAGCAGACACACACACACACAGACACACACACACCACAATCCACAGCCGCAAACCTACACTCTCTCCTGAGTTAAGTCCTACTTGTATTTATGGAGCATGTGTTATATATGAGGGCCTGAGTTCCAGGAGCACAGTGGTGTCCTTGACAGTCACAGTCTGTGCCCTCATGAAGCTGGTCATCTGAGGTGAATGGAGGAGGAGACACACCAGCAGGTATGACACAGTTGTTTAGAGAGGGTCCCCAGGGAGTGTAGACTAGACAGACATGGGAAAGAGAAGGAAAGTCTCCTCAGCCTTCTCCCATCCCTGAGTGCAGCGTGCAGCCAGGAACATTCATAGTGTACATCTGTTTCCCAGTGTGTCCTGGACGGTGGCTTGAGGGAGTATTGATGTGTGGAGAAAACTGAGTTCTGTGCTCTAGTAACTTTAGGGCATGCCAGATTCTGATTTTCTAATGGACAGAGCAGGGCTTGGCATGTGCCATGATTCCAGGTGCCTTCTCCTTCCAGACTTGTGCCTCATGGAAGACTTGAAAGAACAGCACACCCCTTCCCTGCACAAACCTGTTCCCAGCTAGTCATGAAGTCACATTCTTTACAGAGCAGGCTGGAAGGGGTAGGATGCTGCTGTCCCCTGATGCAGGGGACCACGGGAGAAGGAAGAGCAGGAGCAGGAACAGCTTGAGATATAGTATCCAGTGCTTTCTGAAATTGTCACGAAACCATCCAGTCATGGAGCATTTGGGGTCAGTATGCAGAATTCCACCACTATGAGAGGCCCAAGTCCTGCCTGTCAGCACCATGGACAGAGAGCCCCGCCCCAGGTCTCCCCTGGAGCCCCCAGCTCAGACCACAGGCTCCTCTTACCCACAAAAGGAGCAGTGTCTCATTTTGTAGCAAAGAAAACAGAGGTCAGTGGAGGCCAAGTGCTGTGCCTAAGCTCTCCCAATAGAAGAATATTCTCTCTAAGTTAATATACTGTGCTTTGCCGAAACCAGTCCACAGTGAAAACTAATTTTGTTTTACATTGATTATGTAGATTCATTAGCATGCGGCGGTTAGAGGACAACTTGCAGGAGTCATTATGTGTCTACTTCTGCCATGTGGGTTCTGGGGCTCAAACCCAGGCCATCAGTCCTGCAGGTGGGCACCTCTACTTGCTGACCCACGCCAGCAGCCCAGACTGTTTCTAATGGATATAAGTATTTGGGCCGATCGAAGATACACTGGGGAAAATTTGACAATAAATGTTTGATCATAGTAAGATTTTTATTTTAAAGTCATGGATACTTGGAGGAAATGCTACTAAATCCTCCCTATATCAGCTTCTAGAGTCCTTACTCCATGTATCATCCTTGGACAACAGGTAATACAAAATACAGCTTTTTAAAAATTTAGCATACACAATTAAAAAAATACATATAGTTCTGAGACTACATGCTGCCATGTAGTCCAGGCTAACCTGGAACCAGCTGTGTGGGTGAAGATGACTATCAACTGATGCTCCTACCTCCATCTCCCAGTGTTGAGACTGCAGAGGTGAGCCGCCTCACACAGACAAAGACAAGCAACGTGTTTCTGGGGCCAGAGGGATGGCTCCATGGTTCAAAGCACTTCTTGCTCTGGCAGAGGACCTGGATTCAGTTCCCAGTACCCATATTAAAGAGCTCACAATTGCCTGTACTCCAGCTCCAGGGTATCAGATGCCCTATTATGGTCTCTGCAGGCACCGGCACTCGTGTGTACACATGTGAACACACAAACGCATGAAAAAAGTCACAGCACACAATGCTTACTCACAGTTTAAAAAATGTCTCACTATAACAGATATATTTGGTTTTGTTTTTTTTTTTAAAGATTTATTTATTTATTATGCATACAGTTTTACAGAAGAGGGCACCAGACCTCATCATAGATGGTTGTGAGCCACCATGTGGTTTTGCTGGGAATTGAACTCAGGTCCTCTGGAAGAACAGTCAGTGCTCTTAACCTCTGAGCCATCTCTCCAGCCCCTAACAGATATATTTGTACTTCGCTCGTCTGCCCCTCTCCTTCCGCCTCCTGTTAGTTCCTCCAGTACTACAAATAGTCCCCTTCTGCTTTTATGCCATACACTCACAGAAACACACCTGGTTTCAGCCTATGGGAAAAATTCACACGAGAGGCCAGTGAGATAACTCAGTGGGTGAAAGTCTTGACACGCAGGCCTAGTGACCTGACTTTGCTCCCTGGGATTCACAGGAAGGAAAGAGAGCTGACTCCTCTGACCCCCAAATGTGTGCTGCAGCATGCATGTGTCTATGATCACACCTACACACTCACACACAGAAATAAACTTCCTTTTGATGTGAGCATGCCCTACACACCATCCTTCATTTGCATACCCATCATCTACTGTTAATATATGACCTGTTGTCAATATACAAACTGAATATCTCCCATCTAACCCACTTTGTCGCCCTTCCTCATTATGGGGGATCCAACCAGGGCCTTGTACACGGGACAAGCACTGCTGCTGAGCTGGATCTTCAGTTCCATTCATCTCATGACTCTTTATCATCGGCTATTTCCATCAACTGTACATTTATTGATGATTGCCTAGAGGGACCAATATTCTCTTCCTCTCTCCTCTCTATCCCCCTTTCTCCTTCTTTCCTCCTTTTTCCTTTCATCATTCCACCCTGGCCTCAAACTTGCTACATAGCCAAGAATAACCTTGAACTTCTGATCATCCTGCCTCTCTCCAGTGCTGGGATCACAAACATATGCCACTGTGATGGATTTGAAGTGGCACTGGGGATAAAATCCAGAGCTTCATGCATGCTAGGCAAGTACTCTGTCAATTAAGCCACAGGCTCCTGTCTGTTTCTTTGAATAACACCCACAGGTCTCACTGCATGGACACAAGGGGTCCAGCTCATTCTTGGTGGATGCACAGTCAAGTTTCTTTCTGGCTTCCTGCTTCTTAACAATATACTCATGACAGAGGTGCTTGTGTGTGTGTGTGTGTGTGTGTGTGTGTGTGTGTGTGTGTGTGCTTGATTCTGACAGATGAAGCTGTCTCACTCCTGAGAGAGGAGACCAGTTCACAGTGCTCTTTAGCAAGAGGTGCAACCATGCCTGCTGACCCCACTCTCCACCTCTCCCGTCGAGGCACTGTCACTGTCGATGCATGATTCTAGGAGAGTTTAATGTGTGCCAGTGATGTGTCTGGATCATTATAGATGTCACTTCCCTTAACAGACGAAGAAAGCAGACCCAGAGAAATGAGGGGCTGATTAGGGACTTTTGAGATGGCACAGTAAGTCCAGCCTTGACCAGTAGTTGCCACTATACTCTACCGACCTGTCTGGGGCCAGTGAGGTGGTTCAGTCAGGAACGGTGCCCGTCTCCACACCTGATAACCCAAGTTTCCCCCCGTGGACTCACATGGCAGAAGGAGAAAGATCTTGCTCAGAAGTAGTTCTCTCGATTTCTTTTTTTCTTCCTTTCCCCCCCTCTCATTTTTTAATGACAGGATTTTTCTTTGTGGTCTTGGCTGTCCTGAATCTGGCTCTCTAGACCTGGATGACCTTGAACTCAGAAAGATCTGCTTACCTCTGCCTCCTGAGTGCTGGGATTAAAGGTGTGTGCCACCACTGCCTTGGCTAACCCTCTCACTTTTACATGTACATGTCATCCCTGCCTTCTAAACAAAAACGAGAGACATTTGAAAAAAGTCAGCTCTGCTTGTAGAGGCCATCTGTCCTAACACAGGGTAGACAATCCCAAAGGGCCCCATGACAGAATCAGAAGTTAGCAGACACCTTGGGACAGACTGTATCTGAATCAGTACTTTTTAAACAATTTTTTTTTTTAAACTTTTATTTATTTATTTATTTGCCTTGGTGTTTGCCTGGAACTGGAACTACGGACAGTTGTTAGCTGCCATGTGGGTGCTGGGAATCGAACCCGGGTCCTCTGGAAGAGCAGACGGTGCTCTTAACCACTGAGCCATCTCTCCAGCCCCGAATCAGTATTTTGCAAGGCTAATTGGAAAACCATTGGGTGCTACTGAGATTTCCATGAATAATGTAGATCAGTGACTCCCAGGCCCTGGCCTGGGTGATTGTGGCCCCAGGCTGCAGCTGGAGCAGGTGAGTCTTCCTGGTATGTGGTGAGCTGCAGCCAGTCATGCTTTCCTGCAGCCTGCAGTGTATCAGAAGCCCCCTAACACAGAGGTAGGCAGCCCCAGGATCCCCAAGAACAAATGAGAAGCACTTTTGGCTCCTCCAGCTCCTCCTTTCTGAGACATGGTGCTCTCCTGCCACCTGGTGTCCATTGAGAGAACAGCAAGCATGCAGGAGAATACAGGGATTAAGTGAACATAAAATGTTCTACCTCCTTGAATAGCACAGGAAACTTTTCAATGGCTTTAGCTGCACACACCAACTCACTAATCTGTAGGGTGTGGCAAGCCAGGCAAAAAATATGAAAAGTGACCTAAGCTGAGATCTACAATAAAATGCTAAGAACATGGGCAACCTTTGCTGGATCCCTCACTGCCCTCCACAGACAGGTGGGGATCAGTTTGGGTGCTAGAACCTTGGCCCTTGGCTGTTAGGCTTCTTTTATCTTACAGTGGCTCTGCTGACATTTCCTTGTGTTTTCAAGACAAGGTCTTAATCTTTTTTAATTAATATCTTAATTTTATATGTATGGGCATTTTGCCTCCAGGCATGTTTGTGTACCATATGCATGCCTGATGCCTTTGCAGGCCAGAGAAGGGCAGCGAATCCCCCGGAACAGGAGTTAGAAATGGCTGTGGGCCACTATCTGGGTTCTGGGAATCAAACTCAGCTCCCCTAGAAAAGCAGACAGTGCTCTTAATTATTGAGCCATCTTTCTAGCCCATGGAGGATATTTTTGCATCTATTCTTCAAGGTGGGATAAGCCATAAGGCTGTGACAGTACAAGGTCTCTACCTGTCCATATAATACACAGCTGCTGGGGATTCTATGGATCAATTGCTATTACATTGTCTACTTTCAGATTTTCAGATTTCTCATGTATCCCAGGCTGGTTTTGAACACTATGCAACTGAAGCAGACACTGATCTTATGGTTCTGCTGCCTTCCTTCCTGGGTGCTGCGATTCCAGGGCCATGCTACTACCCCTGGCTAGTAAGTATTAATATCCAACCCAGCGTTCATGGTGGCTGTGTACCTTGCATTTGTATGTCAGATGGTCAAGGTCAAGGTGGCTATCGGTGTCCCAAGGGACTGAAACTTCTCTAGCCTGTGGGGAACTACTATGACCTCCTTTATCCCTATAATCTCCTCACAGATCATGTCACATTGGCCAAGTGTCTGGGTGTTACATAATGTGAAGTCTCCCAGATTCCTGAGGATGTGTTACCACTCCCTGACCTTTATGACTAACTCTGTCCTCTGATCTTCAGGCAAACTTTATTAGACACATAATATCCGGCCAGTTACCTGACTTATTTTTTTTTTCCTTTTCTAAGACAGGGTCTCCTGTGTAGTTCTGTCATCCTACAACTCACCATGTAGACCAGGCTGTTCTCAAACACACAGAGATCTGCCTCCCTCTACCTCCCAATTACCAAGATTAAAGGCATGTGCCATTATGCCTGGCAACTTCTAGGCTTTTCACAAGGAACACTCCATGGGAAATATTCAGGAATCTCATTGCCTCAACTTTATTATCTGTAAGATGAGGAGAATGTACTTATGTCTAAGGTGCTGTGGAGGTCTGTAGAGATGTGAAAAGTGTGTGTGTGTGTGTGTGTGTGTGTGCGTGCGCGCGCGCGCGCAAGCTCGCAGCAGGGAAATGGTCTAGAGATGTGGTTCTCAACCTGTGGGTCTTAACCCCTTTGGGAGTCACATATCAGGTATCCTGTATATCAGATCTTTATAATTTAAATAAATATATAACTTACATAAATTATATAAATACATAATTTATAATCCTTACTAATTTATAACATTAGTAAAACTACAGTCAAGAAGTAGCAATAAAATGATTTTATGACTGAGGGACTGTACTGAAGTGTTGTAGTATCAAGGAGGTTGAGAATCAGTGTCTAGGGGGATGAATTTACTTTCCATGAGTGGTGTGCACACGTTAGGTGGGTACACACACGTGGGTGTGAATGTGCATGTAGAGGCTGGAGGTTGATTTTGGGAAATCATACTCCATTGCTCTTCCAACCTTATTTAAGGAGAAGAGAGAGTGACTGGGAGGGTAGGCCGGGGCAGGGTCTCAGTCAAGCCTAGAGCTCATGGACATGGCCAGTTTTGCTAGGCTGCTTGCTCTGGGGACCCCTTGTCTCTGATTCTGGAGGCCTACTCCTCATCTGGATCTTCTCACATGCGTGGCAAGAGCTTAACTGCTCACCTATCTCTCCAGTCCCAGATGAAGGGTCTTAATAGGAAGGGGGAAGGGAAGAGAAACACAGTTTATAGGCATGCACCACTAACTGCTACGCATGGGTTATGTGGTGCTGGGGATGAGCCAGGGCTTCCTGCATGGTAGGCAAGTGCTCTATCAAGTGAGCTCCATCCCAGCCCTCTTACGGTCAGGATATTTGTTCTATATTCCTGGCAACAAGGAACTACCCAAACAGACTTAAATCTAGCCAATGGATACAGGATAGCTTGCAGGTAAACATGCTTCTGCATGCCAACCAATAGCTATTCTTGACTTTGAAAAATCAGCCAATTGGGAAGCAGCAGAGCATTGCTAGGCCACCAAGCATCAATCTCCTGCTGAGTCACTGGGCACAGACTTTGAGTGACAATCTCACTCCCCTTTGATAAGTGTGTGCTCCAACCAGCACCTTTGTTATCTAGAAATGAAGGCCAAGGTTGAGGCCTTCAATCCTCCTCCACCTCTGCTCTGAATGTAAGATTCCGGGGAAAACCTCAGATGTTCCTCAGATGCTGTCCACCTTTCTATATTTTTTTTTGAGACAAAGTGTGTTGTCCTGGAATTCTCCAACTAGGCTAGGTTAGGCTGGCCATCAAGTGATCCCCAGGGATCCTCTACATCCTCCACCTGAGAGTTAGTGTTACCAACTTGACAGAACCTAAAATAACTGGGGTCCAGTGTCCGGGGGGGTTATGTTGATTATTTTGCAGTAGCACACTCATCAATTGTCAGCCTGACATAAGCTACATCACCTGGGAAGAGGGGAACTCAGCTGGGAAAATGCCTCCATCAGAGTGGCCTGTGGGACATTTTCTTAATTGGTGATTAATGTGTAAGGACTCAACCTACTGTAGGCAATGTGACCCATAGGTATGAAGTCCTGGCTATATAAGGAAGCCCACTGAGCAAGCCATGCAGAGCCAATGAGTAAAAGAATTTCTCCATTGGCCTCTGCTCCCATTCCTGCTGACTTTCCTCAGTCGTGGATGAAATCCATGTGGATTTCTAATGGAAATCCAATGTGAAAACTGTTTCATGTCACAGTACTGAGACATGGAAATGTTAGTCATTTTCCTCTGTAAGTTGGTTCTTGATGTTTTTTCACAGCAACAGAAAGCTAAGGACAGCAGACTGGAAGGCTCATCCCACTGCTGTTGGCACTGTCCCGATGGTACAAATGGAAAGAGGGAGCT
Source organism: Sigmodon hispidus (assembly GCA_004025045.1). Taxonomy (NCBI): domain Eukaryota; kingdom Metazoa; phylum Chordata; class Mammalia; order Rodentia; family Cricetidae; genus Sigmodon; species Sigmodon hispidus. The sequence continues at coordinate 38,406 of PVIH01011148.1, read as the reverse complement.
AAGCAGCAATACACTTTCATCCCTCTCTACTTTCTGAGTGTGGCTGTGATGTGACACATTTTTCCAGTCATGCTGAACTATCTCCACTCTGACCATTAGCCAAAAACTGATCCTTTCTCCCTTCAGTTGATTTCATC